>JAMPIN010000018.1:0-141066 GCA_024699845.1 Aphelenchoides bicaudatus | reverse complement strand
GCGGATGGCCTTGCCCTTTTGTTTGCACAATCCAGTTTTCTTGACCTTCTTGGTCTTCTTTGGGCACTTCTTGGTTGGCTTGCCCTTCTTGTAGATGACCTTTCCGTCAACGTTGCCTGGGGCCTTGTATTGGCAGACGAAGAGGGTGGCGGCTCCAGAGATTGAAGATCCAGTGACGTTAGCGCAAGCGGCAGATCCACATCCGACTTGTTTGGTGGTGGCCCAGATCAATTGAGTCAAGTTGCGATAAGCAGACGAGTTGGTTGAGCTGTAAGTCAAAGATGGCAAGGTGGTGTTTCCGGCCAATTCGCTCTTCCATGTGGCAGTAGCGTTTTTGAATCCAGCGGCTAAACACAGCAATTAAGAAGATCTTTTAAAGTTAACTTTACCTGGCTTGACGGTTCCGGTACCGACGTAGACGTTAGCTCCGGTGACGTTCAAGCTGCACAACTTGGCGGCCTTGGTTGCCTTCTTTTCCAACTTCTTGGAGTACACCAATTGGACCATGTTGCTAGCCTTTGGCAACTTTCCGGTTCCGTTGGCGAACTTGCCCTTGGCAACTTGGGAGCGGACCTTGTTTTGTTGTTTCAAGATGTTCTTGCGGATCTTGTTGGTCATCTTTGCTTCGATGACGACAGCGAGGACGACGAGCGCCAAGACCAAGACAACTTTTGAAACCATTTTGTCAATTGAATGAAAACAATTGAATTTGATGAAGTTGTGAGCCTCCAGCCTCGCTTTTATACTCGTCAAGTTAGCGTTGGTTAGTGTTGATGTGCTTGATTATGCAGATCCTACATAAATTGATATGCAAACCTGTGATCGAATGCAGAGGCGTGATTTGTTTTTCAGACAATCGGCAGTTGATGCATATGAACACTAAATGTTATTTCAGACAATCGGCGGTTGCGGGCAGAACACATATGAACAGTGAATGTTATTTGTAAGCTTAAAAGTCTGATGAAATGGAAAACAAGTGCGTAAAAGTTTATTGCATTACTAAAGCTTTTCAAGTTGCTCAATCTCTTTCTTAATGTCTTTAATCGTTCTTGAAACTTATTCAATTCTTTCTTGATGTCTTTAAAGCTTTTCAACTCAAACAAACAACATTTATTTTCAACAACAACATAAAAACTTCTTCAAGTCAATAAAGACTATTGTTTGCGGTGAGCTTTAAATTTTGACTCTTTCTTTTCCAGTTGAACATTGCTTGTTGTTGGCTTGTCCAAAACAGCTAACGGATCACGTTCCACAATTTTTTCTTTAAGAGCACTTGTTGATGCAGGTAAAAACACTGTTTTATCATCTACACTTTAATTGATAAGTTCGGATCAAAATGAGTTTATTGAGCCATAACAGAAACGCAAACAATTTTTGTCGAAGCAACAATGTCTTTTTAATTCAGAAACTTTACAGCCGTCCGTACAACAATTCTTACCAAGTTCGCTTTAACGTCGTTTGTGTATAGATTTCTGAAACAGTGATAGGAATAACTTGTACAAAAGACTACACTTACTTCTCCATTCAAGATTGTTAAAATAGAATTTATAGCACGGCATGGACTTTCCGAACTGAGGTGCACAACCAATTTGAAAAGTATACAAAATCATCGTCACAGCCTTGAAATCTCAAATTTCTGCGTGCTGTACACGATGCAAGTGCAAACAAGAACAAAAGAAAAGTAAGTTGTTTCATTTCAAGCAATCAAAAGAGTTCAAACACAAAATGACTCAAAATTGTGCTCATTTATTGTCGAATGTGTTCAACAAAATGTTGCATTAATCCAAGTTTTTAAACAATGAGTAATTTTTCTGTAAAGACTGCGTGATCAGCACGTTTTACTCGGGTTTATTAACTGTTGTTAAAGATTATACTTATAGTGATTTTTAATGTGGCACTCCTTGTAGTTTGTTTAAGTTTGAGATTAAAAACAGAAATCGATGACTTTATATGTCTTTAAATCGATGTCTTTATGCGTGTTTGCATTACGATCATTTAAATAACTGTTATCCTTCAAATACAGTCAACTGAGTAGTAATCACTTTTTATCGTTAAATGACCGGTTCAAATACAGTTTTTAATAGTGCTGCCGCGACATCGACATTAACGACTTTTCGACATATTTAAGATAACTTACAAGACCTTTTTGCAATTGTAAAGAAACTAAATTCTGTTTTGTCGCTTTTAATCAAAACTCAAACAGTTATTATGTTAATTTCAGCAGGCTAAATTATTAAGTCTAGAACACTATGCACTAACAATTTTGAGTTTCGATAATAACTTTTATAATGTCGACATGTCGTGTCAACCGAAAAAATCAACGTCGCGGCAGCACTAATTTATTGTAACAAACTTTGTCGACGCATTCAACAGTTTATTGCTTTGAACAAAGATGTCTCAACTGATAAATAAATTAATATTTTTATTCACTTCTTAAGATCCAATAAAGTCTACACAAAAGCAATGTGTACCTCATTCAAACGCTAAGATCTTAGAAAACAACTTAGCTTTTAAACGAGATACTAATTGTTTTGAATAACAAAGACTAGAAAACAACTAAACAAAGAATTAAAACTTTCCCAACCACCTATTTAAACATCTTTTACGGAAGTAGGCTGGACATTCGTTGTTTTAAAATTGTTTATGCTTCAACTTCAAGCAGGTCAATTCCGGGGATGTTCTTAATCAACGTCAAACAACTTCGGGTTTGTTTGTGGAAAGTGCCTCACAAACTTAATGTTTAATATTTTTCATGGAAGTTGGCTGTTTAAATAAGCGGAGGTTGTTTTGTCGGTTTTTGGTCAGTGCACACTCACCGTTTGGTGAGATTAACTTTAAGCGTTTCTGGTCCAAGTTGGCGCGAATATAATGTGCTTTTGTTTTGAGTGAAATGTTTGTAGATTGCTCCAGTAGACTGGTCCAGTTGAAATCGAATTTCTCGTGTACTTTTGTTACTAAAGTTCCACGAAGTCGGAGAAGCTGCACAAATAGTTTCAAATCATGAAGCTTTATTTCGGAGACTAGTCTAAAGGTTGATTGTTGATTGCATATGTGTTTATTCGGGTTTGATTTACGCAAATGCGTTGAGAGTTTTTTCATTTGAAAGTTATCAAATAACAAGCTCTGCTTTGAAATAAACAAATCTCGATGAACTTCGAAAATATTTATTTGCTTCTCAATCGGCTAGTTGAGTGCTCCAACAACATTCAGCTTAAAAATGGCCATAAGTTGCGGATTTTGCACAACGGCTTTGTTGCAAGTAAGTTTTTTTGAAGAAGATCTTCTTTCAACTGTTACTGTTTAGAAGATATCCAAAGTTTATGCTTACGTCTCAATTGTCATTTATTTGGGAATCGTCATTTTCATGTTGAAGCAAAATCCGCGATATAGAGCATACGACACGGAACTTGGAATAGCCACGATGTACGTGCTTGTTGTGGCCTTGATGATAGTGTCGATCTACGGCGAAAGCAAGAAACAACTGAAGTTTATGGTTCCTAACTTGATCGTTCAACTTCTCTTTACATGCTTTGTCTTTTTCTTCACCATCTTCGCGTTGATCACAGCTGCATATCACAAAATATGGTCGCATGTGAGTCCACCACAAGAAAATCATTATCCGGGCAATTATGTCTATTCCGGATACAGTCGAGACTACGACACGTTTGTTTTCTACAAACGGCTCATGTTTACCGGCATTTTCGCCTCGATTGCTGTGATCAACGGAGCTTTTTGGCTTTTATTTGCCTTATCAACGTTTCAAGGTCCTACAAAAAGAACACAAGCAAGAAAAGCGAGGAGTCGTAAACGTCAATCTCGATACTTTGAGTTGTTAACTTTCTTTAACTGTTTTGATTAATATGCACCGATTTATTTCAACAACACAATAAATTATTTAAAAAGACCTAATGTTTTTGAGCTCTGCGCACTCGTCGAGCAATTTTTCTGATATCGCCCTTGTGTCGATTTTTGATATGCTCAGCCAACTTGCAAAGGTTCGTGTCCAAGCTCTCGTTCATCATTTTGAACTCCTTGAAGTTTTTGGAAAGCAGAATAAATGTAGATCCATCGATATGCGGTGCCACGGCGTCAACTTTCGCGCCGATCAAGCTCGACAACATATGTAGCTGCACGTCTTATCTCTTTGTCGTTGGCATTGATAAGTGGTGAGATTTCCGGAATAGCTTCAGCATCAATCAAGAACTTGTATCCGTCACAACACTCGTCAACAATATGAGTGAAACAGTTCAAGACGTCCTAAAAGTTGGAGTTTAAAGTAACGACTTTTAAAGTTTAAACATACCACAACCATTTCGTTGCTTTCCAACAAGTCAAGCAGTTTGTCGATGAATCCAAGTTCCGCCAAACGAGGATTCGTTGCTTAATTTTAAAGTAAACACGTGCATATGTTATTCCGAACACAAAAATAACACATTTACGTAAAAGATAATTACAGTCACTCAAAAAGGTGCACTTTTTGTCTATAACAAACGATAAAACTTCTGCATTTAAAACAAAGCAATTATTTCTTTCAACATTCATTACGTAGTGAATTATCATGACCGCGCCTTAAAAACACACACTTCTTATTGTTTTGCATTTTAAAGTAAGTACGTCTATGTTTAAAAGTTGCTGTTTACGTAACAAATCTTACTGTAGTCCGCACAACGATATTTAATTCCCAGCTAATTTTAAAAACACATGCCTCGCATTCACACGTAGGAATCTTTGTACTTCCTATTTCCAGCTTTTAAATGACATTCACTTTACAACACCGTATCAAAACATTTACTTCCTTTCTAATTCTTTCAACAAAATGTTGAAAACAATTAAAAGTCAATCTCTAGTTTTTGCTTCATAAAAACATTACACGTAACTAGTTTGCACCTGTTTGTAGAACCGTGTTCTTGCCAGTAAGTGCATTGCTGGGTCCCTTCGGCACGAGGCTATAATAACAAATCCAATTTGCGCATTCGGTTAAATGTTAGACGAAGCATTCCGTGAAAATCCATAATTTCATATGTCAACAATTTTTCGTTTCAGCTGCAACTTGATATAAAAAGCAGCGTTTTTCTGAAGCGACAAGGTGTTTGAAGCAGAGATTTGATTGCATCGAGATTAGCTGGAGTGTTTAAAATGTTTGAATCAATTTACGAATGTTTGCTGGGTGGAATCACTGTGGTGACAATTATTTTTCAATTCTACATTTTCTATCTGATCAAGTACGAATCACCTCGAAAACTAGGCAATTATCGTTTCTTCCTCTACATGTTTGTTTCATACGATTTGATTTTTACAACTCTTCTTGGACTGTTTCTCCAGCCAGTTGTTTTCATGCCGTTCACAGCCGCGAAAGTTCAAGGTTTGATTAAGTATGCTGGTGTCGAAACGTCGATGTTTACGGTAAGCAAATAGATATTGTTTATTGACTATTATTTTTGGATTTTAGGCTGCGCTGATTTTTTATTGTGGAACTGTCATAATTGCCTATCAAGTAAGTTGAATTCTTCTAATCAATAAGTCTTGTTTGTTTAGAACATGTCGTTGTTGTATCGTTATTCAATCTTGAACAGCAACAGAGCACTCAAGAATATTTTGATGTCTAACTACTCAAAAGTCATCTGTGGAGTCTTCATCCAGATTATAGCTGCATTGATGGGTTTCTTCATGTATCACACATTGGCAACAAAGAACGTAAGTGTCTTGGAATACTTAATCATAACTAATTTACTTCATTTTAGAATGCTGTTGGCTTTATGTACTTCCTTAACAAGTTCCAAAATCAAATTCAAGTTGAAGATGACGCCGTTATTATTGTTATAGATTTAGTAAAGCCGCCAACTCTTTGGTTTTTGAGTACAGTTACTTTAATGTTCATTGCTTCTGAGACAGTCTCGGTCATCTTTGTATGCATGATTTTAATAACACTGAATCGCAAACATTGATTCTTTCTCTCACAACGCCTACAAGGTTCACAAGCAATTCACGTTGTTGTTGGGAGTTCAGGTGAGCATTGTAACGTTTACATTTTTGGTACAGGTGAAAAACTTGCAAAAACGTTTAGCGACACAAATGTTATTCAACTTACTGTAAAAACAATTTGACTAAAAAGACATTTTAGCTCTTGATTCCAATTGTCTTCATATTCTTTCCAGTTTGTGGATTTGTTTGTCTCATTAGTTTTGGACTGCTTGTTAGTAAAACGGCTATCGATCTTGGTTTCCTTATGCTTACGGCATATGGTCTGTTCAACTCATTAGTGACTGTTTTGTTTATTTCTTCCTACAAGTGGCACTTTTACGAGGTAATTTCAATTTATTCAAAAGTGACAGATGTTTTGTTGTGTTGATACTGTATTTGACAACCTCGTTCTATGAATTATTAACAGCAATGACTATTTTCAGAACTTCATTTGTCCGTGGCTCAAATTCGTGTTGATGTGTATTGGTTTGTCAGACAAATTGCCAAAGAAGAAAGTGCAACCCGAAGAAGCGCCGCCAACCACAACAGATCAGCACATTCCAAGAAACAAAATCGACGTCTGCGGTGCTGGACTTCAGCTAGTTGAAATAAAACCTCCCGGTTCGGATAAACAAGTGCGTTATTAATTGTTGTAAATAATAAAGTGATGCTTAGAAGTATTTATTGTTCAGAATGGAGTTAAAAAGCTTGACAACAAGTTAAGATATCGGGCAACTTTCACCTTGCTCTTTTTGCATGACCAGGCAATTAACATGACCGCCGTTAATTTATTCCTCGTAAGGAAAAACAAGCGAGCGTTTATTTATCTGATTGTGGAGGTGTGAACATAAATTAACAAGCAAAACGAATTCAAACATTTATTTCAACAATCGATTAATTAATGTTTGTTTTCTTGTTGACGCAAAAGTTGTTTCATGTGGTTTTTGCGTTGTTGACGACGCAAACGCAATTTAGCCAATTTTGCAGAAGCGTTCTTTACTTGCTTCTTTACTGGCTTCTTTGCAGTTTTCTTGGCACTACTTCCGTTGAGGATTTGACAGATTTGATCTTCGTATTTGTTAGGCAAATTGAAGTCGAATCCCGTTACTGCTGAGAAAGAATCAATTTCAGTCTCGCAGATACCTTCAAAGCTAAGGTCTTGGTCAACCCAATCACTGTAAGGAAGGTTGAATGAATTTATATCCGCTAACTTATATCCATGATTTTTTCTCGGTAACGCTTCTACTTTCGTACTTTTTGGATTGTTTATAAATTGTAAGTAGAATGATTAAATCCAAAAGGTTTATCCTGGTTCATTCAGAACGCCTTTATGTAAATGTTTTGTGAGTTAAATTGATAAGTGAGCTAAGTTCTTTAATTCAAACATTTGCGGATATAAGTTCGCGGATATAAATTCTCCGAACCTTGACGGAATGTGCAATTCTTGCCCGTTGAAGGTGAAAACAAGGTCTGGATAGTCACCGTCACATGGAACGCCATACACAAATCCGTCTTGTGTGTAGTTCAAAGCGGATTGAATGTAGCTGTAGATGCGATTCGGCACTGAGATATCGTTCCCAGAATCTTGCCAAAGTTGAACTTTGTGGTAGTTAGAAACAGAATAATCTCCAAAAGAGAAGCTAAACACATAAACAATTGCAATAGCTTTTGAAAGAACTAACCTGTCAATTGTAAAATTATTGTCGCTATCCAAACAACCGGCACTAGCCAATCCAATCACTGCCAACAACGAAAAAACTCCGAGGGTCTTCATTACTTTTAATTGATTTTTTGCCTAGTTCCTTGACGTTTATATTCAAGATTTTTGCTTACAATTTTTAAGATAAAGCCAATCAAGATGACGTTAAGCAATCGTCAATTATAAAAGGTGTGGTTAAGGTCTCATTTGATAAATCAACACGGCTAATGAGCAAGATAATAAACAGGAAACAGAACAGAAACGTTGTCTAGTTGAATATTTAAAGGTCGCATACATTCGATTGATCACTTAATTGTCACGAATTTGATTTGTAGTGTTTAGAAGTAAAGTTCTGTGTAAATCAAATAAACAAGTTAAACAAAATAATTCAAATAAACAAACTTTTTCGATAACACTTTTTTTAATTAACTCCTTCACATTTCGTTGACATTGTTTACCGGTTTGCAATCTCTTATCGAATTAGCTCCATTACATTACCCACACGTTTAATTAGCATGTTTTATTGATAATCTTTGCAGGCATGCTTCAAATCATTTTAAGTTTTACGCAACAACAGAGCACTTGAATTTATTTAAATGATCACAAAATGAAACAAAAAGTTAGTTTATTGTTTGAGCTTGTTGCAAAGGTCCTAAATAAATGGAATTACAAACAACTAGGACTCTTAAAATGTACCGTGGTGCAATAACAACGCATACGTCCATCGTTATTTACGCATCCGTCTTCGTGCTTCTCGGACGTGCTGCATAAAGTGTTTATTAAACAACTTCAACGTTAAAGCACTTACCAGTCAGCATACGGCCCTTGTCCTGGAATTTCTTCTCTGAAGCAAGTGCCATCACATTCAATTTCAACCGGCGGGTTTCCATCATCTCCCTCATAACACTTCAACGATAACACAACATTTGCCACCACAAACAGTGTCAACAATGCAAAAACTGAACGACTCATTTTTGACAAAGTAATTGAAATTTTTGAAATTCGACGACTTTTATAGTTTTTTAAACAAAAGAGCGCTTTTCGAATAGACAATTGAAATGGTGTGTGAGTAATATTTGAACAATAAAAGTGATTTCAAAAGAACAGTTGAATAGAATTGTGTTTGAATACGCAAAAAGTAACACTTTTAAATCAAAGCACCTTTATTTGAAATTCTTTTACACACATTAAACATACAAAAGCATAAACATGAAGGCAGCGAACAAATAAATTGAGGATTGCTTTCCGATCGAGGAGTTGCAATAATCTTTCTTGCACGAGCAGTAACGTCCAATTTGAGTCTCCGAGCACGAACCGGGAGTAGCACTGCGCCATTCGACTGAAATCATGTTTTAGGAACAGTTTAATCAGCATTTAAGACTTACGATCCATTCTCTTAATGCAACCCTTCTCCTGCAAAACACCAGCGCGATTGAAAAGACTGTAGCAAACAGTGTCATAATCTGTCTCACATGTGTTTCTCTTGTTCAAGCAATTTGACTTTCCGCCTTTTGCAGACATAACACTCGACCGCATTTGAATGTTCAAACAAGAACAGAGCGAAGACGAAAAAGAACAAAGCGGCCTTCATTTTTGAATTGAAACGAACGGCTGAAATTTGGTTTTGTTTTAATGTTAAATCGCACGCAAATGAAATCGATAAGAGATTTTTTGAATTCTTTGACATCCAAAACACGTCAGACAACATCTGTTCCTTGCATATGTAAGAACAAAAACAACTTTAAACAAATGAATCATCAAAGCACTTACGCAAAATGTTTATTCAAATCAATAATATTCGTTGCTTTTAAGAAGTCTTTTCAAACAATGCAAAAACACTTAAAACTTAAAAGAGACAAAAGTCACAAGAAAGAATAACGAAACGTTGGCGAATGTTCCAACTCCACTGTTACATTGATCTTCATTGAAGCAAGTGCACACAGTTTCGCCGGCAATTGAATAGCAACCATCAATTGGATAGGAGTTTTGAGACACTAAATTGGAATAACTTGATTTAAGTTCCTTAAACTATTTCCCCATTTAACTAATTCAAAAACAACTCCGATCAAACGCTGCAAAGCAACTAATTTCATAAACGTTGAATTGAATTATTCATAGATTCATAGTGTTCGATCGAGGCGTCTGCTTTAGTCACTTAATAACGCCCCGTATTTGTTTCTCAATGTGTTTTTCTCTAATGTTGCGGAGATTAAATCGCTGTGGGATCAAAGTGTATGCCCGTAAACAGTTTTTGAAATAAACAACACCTACTTTCTGACATCGTTGAGCAGCTCTGAAAATGGAGATTGTGTTTTGAAATCAAATGTTTTGAAATGTAAACCGCAAGTATGGGGGGCCGACAGTTGCACACCCGACCGGAGCAGCCGAAGGGAGGTTGAAATCAAATGTTTTGAAATGTAAACCGCAAGTATAAGTTCTGTTCCATTTCTTAATTGAAATACATCCCGAGTCTTGCAAACAAAGCATGGTGATTGGCCTGGCACATTCCATGCTTTGATATCCGCAAAGATAGCATTTGCTTACAGACGATTCTGCTCCAATCAAATTCAACAAAACAACAAAACTTGTGAAGAGCAACTTCATTGTTTGTGGCGGCAACCTAAACAAATGTTGAACGAAGTAGTTGAACGAAGTCAAAAACAAAATATTAATCAAAATGCTTTCAATGCTTTCAATTGGCCGGAAAGGCGATGATTGTGTTAATATGGGTGAGTAATTACATAAACTGTCTGTTTTAAACATATTAGTGAATGCATTACAGAGAACGAGTTTTAAGAACTGGAATTTCAAAACTTTGAATCACATATGTCGTCTAAAATATGAAGTGTTACTTCCTTTTTGCACAAATTACTTATTTTTACTTCAACTTTTGACATTTACGTAATTTCGCGTCTGAACCCGCAGACAAACCCCGGTTTTTAAAACTCATGCATAATCAAAACTTAAATTATGCAAAATGTGTTTAAAATTTTGAATGCTCATTGATTTCGTTGTTTAATTGAATGTGGGTGTTGCTTTTGTTTAAAGCAGTCACAATTACTGTAAGCATTGAAGGCGTCGGATATCTGGATACAATTGTTGTTGCCAAGTTTTCAAAGCAGCCGTATTTACTGATCATGTAAAAGTGCTTTGCAAATCCGAGAGATAAATTCCAGCATGTTTTTAACGAAATATGCTTGAAGTACAGGAAACTTGGATTATCTTTTAAATCTACTCGATTACTCATCAGATCTGTTCAAAACATGCTACGCAAACAAGTGTTTTCCAGATAAACTTACAGCATTAATTACACGTATTTGATCAACCAATGACCAATTAAAATTCCATGAATCCCGCCAAAGGTTCATCTTAAATTACACGTTTGAATTTCACTGAAATGGCGAGTTTATAGGGTACACTTTGGGAGTTCTGAAACACAACAGTGCGTGCGCCTGTAAATGCCAAGTCCAGTATTTCGACCAAAAATTGACCTTTTCACCCACAAGTTTTTTGTTCTTTGTCTGAACGATAAGCGCGACTTTTGCTCTAAAATAAATTGGAACAAAAGTTCAATATTGACGCAAGATTTGCAAATTGTTCGAGTGCACGGATTGAGCTGTAAAATCACCTGTCCATCTTGTTTGATGACTTATAAAAATTGGAACATTGTTACTTCAATGTCCAGAGCAAAAACTAAAAAAGAAGTTTGAATGTGAGAAAAGTTTTCTTTAAATCAAATTGCTATTTTTGAATGTTGTTTGTGTGATTTGTAGTGTCCAAAACTAAACTAGTTTAGAAGCAACCCACACACTTTCTAATCTAACTGCGCATTTTGGATACTGTAAAATGTACTTTTTGCTTGTTTTCTTGTCACATTCCACCAATGATGCAAAAGGTAATGTTGTTTTTATCACACCGGAAATGAGCTAAACGGCGTGGAAGAAAAGTCACAATGTTTAGTGGTTTTTTGGTTTGTCTCCTTATTTAGGGATTAGCCGTTTGGTCGATTGAAGATGGGACATTAAGTGTTTTGCGTCGATGGTAGTGAATCATTAGTGGGTTGGACTTGTTGCCTTTTCTTTAATGTATTTAAGTCACTTCAGTTATTAGTTTTCGGCGAATTAGTTCTTTAGCTTTCATACTGTAAGTGCTTTTAGACACATAGTTTTAGTATTGACACCTGTTAAGCGTGACTAATTCCGAGTCAATCAATTTTGATCCACCACACAAATTATTAATAGTGCACGAGTTTTTCTGGAAACCTCTTTTCGCTTAACCGTAATGTGTCGTCAAATAACACAGCTGATTTGCTAAGTACAGTTTTATTATTACAATCAGCAAATTCAATAAAGACTACAAATTGCTTTACTCACCTTGTCCAAACTTAATTGGCACCACAGATTTCAAGAAAGTCTGCAGTTCCAAATGACCAGTCACCATTCCAAAACAACTATATCATTAATTTAATTGCCCGAACATGCTCAACCGTATTCCACATTTGTGAGTCAATTCGGAATAAAGTTAACGCCTAGCCTTCGACATATAAAATGGGGGAGGTGTTTGGTGCTGAAGAAAAAATCCATCTCCAGATGACGACCATTCTTTTCCGTGTTCGACTGCGAACTTTTCGTGTTCTTGCGTGTTACTTAATTATTCGGAAATTTCGTTTAAACTACTAAGTTGGATAGACGAAATCGGAAACCAATTCTTCGTGTGTGCTCTTTGTTTTGAGAATAGACACTAGCGGATCTTTTTAATGCCAATTGTTTCTGTGTTTAATCACTGCGTTCTTTTCAGTTTATCCCGGCAATAAACATGAACTGTGGTGCACGTATTTTCTGCTTCATTGTTTGTATGATCATGACCGTTGAGTGTGCAAGTGCGATGAGAGGCAACTTGAAAAGAAGATTCAGTCCACAAGCTGACTTTGACGAGGTTTGTTTTTTGATGTTGAAAGTTCTGCAAAAACTTCCGCTTTTATCGAATTTCTTAATTTGAACTCCGCATACCAGACTTTTAATTCTTTCATTATTTCCGGATTAACAAAAATGTCGCCAGTCTTGGTGGAATGTTCCGCGTTTAAATTTTAAAATATGTTGTAAACAGACTTCTTAATCTCCATGTTTTAGGCTGATTTCAACCAACAACTCAAGTCCAAACTGTACCGTATCCTGATTCCACCCAAAACTCCTTACTTGAAAAAGTCCATTCGCAACTTGCCACCGTCCGACTTAGATTCTTTCGAAATTCAACCAACAAGACGAGGACCTCTTTGCTACTTCACTTCTTTACCGTGTCCGGACTTTCAACAATTGGACTTCTCCAACAACAGATTCTACATCAAAAACTAACTGTTTGACGAAGCTTTAAACGAACGTCGATTCTATTTATTGTTGTATCCTGTGCAATTGTGGAAGTGCGAAATAAAGTCTATTGTTTAATTTGGAAGTATGGTGGGGGTGGGGGGGGGGGCCCCCGGGGGGGGTATGGGTGGGGGCCCCAACCCCAAAAAAAAAAAAAAAAAACCCCCCTTGCAAGAAAATTCCAAAACGGTCAAGAAAGATCAGAACCGGGGGGGGGGGGGGGGGGGGGGGGGGGCATTAAAAGAGAGAGAACTGCCAGATTAGCTGTTCTTTCTTCGAAATTGATATGTACAATTAAATAACATCACTTTTCTGCGTGTTAAATTTATTTCAAAGTTTATTCGACGTTAAAGCTTTAAACAAGTTGTAAACAATGTGAAACAAAATGAAATCATAAAAGCGAGAAGGCACTTTTATCAAATGGCCTCATTTTAACAAACTTTGAGCGATCAAAAACGAATTGCGTTTTTGGTTTTGAAAGATCACTTTTGATTGATACGAGATAATTTACAAATCAATTAAAATTGTTGAAGAACCCGTCCAATGGAGACTGCGAATAAAACAAAAACAGACGCTCCAATTCGTTCACCTGAGTTGCAGAAATCTTTGCCCATACATCCGCAATACCAGAATTTTTCATCGAGCTCCGGGACTTTTTTCAATGTACACGTGGTCAGTTTAATGTAGTCTTGAGTGTTTAAGCGGTAAAGACAGTCCTGAAAACAAATAAAGAGTTCGGCTAATTGAGCGGAAACGTTTAATTTTTAATGTTGTTTTTTGCATAATTAATTTAATTGGAATAGTAAAACAAACCTTCTTAATAAACGGCTCGTGATCGTAAATTGTTTTAGCGCAGCCAAAATCTTCGTGATCACATGTAACATTTTTTGGCCTCAAACAGTCTTCATGTCCAACGCATTGATAACATTCGCGTGCCGAAACAACAGTACAGCAAATAAGTAGAATAAAAAGGTTGCGTCCGCATTTAAACTAAAACAATATCGATTCAATTTGTTCAACTTGACGTTTTAAAACATAAAATCAAAAAGAAAAATCACTTGTCTCTGTGAAAAATCCAAAGCAAACACTTTTTGACGCACCATTCGCGTCGGACGTTTCAAGTCGACACTAGCTTATCACCGGCTCAAAGTTTCATCTATGAAACAACGGGGATAGTCTTCCATCAGCACAATGAATGCATGTGATAAAGTGTCAGGCTGGAGAATGCGAAGACGTTCTGCGTTAATTGATCGTCAGGAGGTAATTAATTGTTTTTGGCGTGAATAGTAGCCAAATTGGTTTGTGCTTGTGCTAGAAGACTGTTTCAAGTGACTGTTTTGAATGACTAGACTATGTGATCTAATTGGTTTTTGGTTAGTAAATTTTGAGTGAAAGTTAAATCGTTTTATTCAGTCAAATAACATTTACAACAAAATCAAAAGTTTGATCATTTTATTCAGTCAAATAACATTTTCAAAACTTTTCTTTTGAGTCAATTTTGACACTAAAGACTTGAATGTTTTTGTGAAACTGTTCCATTTTGGTTTTCTCGTTCAAATAGAGATTTTCTGGAAGGTGTATTCCGAAGAAGCGGTTGATGTAGCAGAGCAGAAGAGTTAAAAGGAAGGAGACAACTTGAACTCCGTAATCCCAGCAGTCAGGTATAACAATTTGTTCATACGCATAAAACGCAAAGACTGCAATTTGAATGAATTGATAGTAAAGAACGCACTGAGTGAGATATTCCTGGAATGCTTTTAAAGTTTAAAAGCCTTCAAATTTAAAAACTAACTTGTACAAAGATGAACGGCATCAATCGCCACAGGTCGTTCTTCCAAAATCCATAAAGTGCCAATGCAGTCACAGAACACAACAAAACGTAAGCAGACGCCATTAGAATGTCAAAATTGTACCACTTCAAATCACAGATTCCGTAAATTGTGTAGGCGGCAGCAAGTAAACTTAAAATAAAAGAGAAGATGCAATAACAAACAGTTACATGTTTTGGATACTGAAAATGCAATATTTATTTACATTGATACTCTAAACTCACTTTGATCCACTTTTCCAAACGTTCAAACAATGACTTGCGTGTTTCAGGCTTTTTTGGCACATCCAAACTGTTTTCTTGTTTGGTGGCAATCTTTAACATCTTACAAGGAATGTGAACAGCATAATAAGCATCAACTGTTCCAATTAGAATTGAAGACAGTACACACAAGAAACCGAAGAAGATTTCGTCGTCCAAGTTGTATCGGTTGTGGAGTTTCTTTGGCGCAAACATGGCGATTAAGATCATCAATGTTTGATAAATTGCAAGCAATGCGAACGAGCAGACAAGAGCCACCTAAACAGACAATTGTAGTTGTGTACATTAGTTTTAAAAAAACTTACATGATCTCCAATGTATCGTCGAATAAGCGATGCCTTCTTGTGACGGTAGCCAATTAGAGCACAAAAACAAATTGCAATGAAATAACTGTCAATCACGATGAGAACAATCTTCAAAAGATGATACTTTCTTTCTTGCATGGAGACAACCAAGAAGCCTAGCATAGAGAACAGCAAAAAGATCGAAAAATAACAATAGTTGAGGAACTCTTGCTAAACAATGGGAATTGAAATGGCGCCACTCTTTACAAAACTTACTTTAGTAATTTCGTTCTTCAACATCTTCAACTTCTTCTTTCTTTTTATTAGTCATCTTTTCTGAAAGAAACTAAAAGAGTTTTGAAGACTCAAACAACAAGACCTTAAACGACTACACTTGAACTAAACAGAAAATCATTTCTTCTCATTGATCTCATTGATTGCAAAAATGACTGCGAGCTAATTTTGTTCAGTGCAATGTGAAAAGCAATTTCCGTGACATCTTTCTGATAGACTATTCAAACAATTAAGACAAGTAGTGGATACGGAAAGCCAAGCCCTGCCGTTTGCCAAGGGAGCAACAGACGAAGGTGGGATGGAATCCGATACAGATGCGCTGACAATATGACAGTTCCAATCAATGCGCACAATATGCACCAAAATTTGGTCTCGAAATCTTTGATGCACTGTCCCATGTGGACACACGGGGGGGGGGGGGGGGGGGGGGGTGAGAAGATAGCAACGGACGGGGGCCGACGGCGCCAGGGGGGTGCAGGGGGGGGGGGGCGGGGCACACGGGGTTAGCTTTAGGTAATTACAACTTACATGGACCGAAATGCTGCACTTCCACGTACATTTGTCGTCTTTGATCATCTTTTGTTGGCCAATTTAACTTTCAAGCTGTCAGGAAAGAAGTGCAACAACTTTCACTCAAACGACTGACTAAAAAATAGCTTTTCTCAAACAAAGAATGCCTTCAAGTAATTTGCGAACAACAAACGCCATGAGAAAATATTTATTTCATACAACTGTAAAACTAAATTAAGCCATTGCACAATAACCTTTTTCAAGGACTGTCATTTCAAGTGTCTCGTCGATGTCGATTTCTCGAGCCGATTCCTTTTCGTCCTTCATTTGGTTATCAATAAAGATGCAAAATCGATTTGGAATGTGAATACCAAAGTAAAGATGCAGTGGAAACGACAAAGTTCCAATAACAGCAACGAGACCAGTTGCAATAACCGTGTCTGACGGCGCAAAACGTATTTTACAAACCAAAAGTAACACGGACATCATGTAGAAATAGACGATGGTGACAAACATAGCCAATGCAAAAACTCGCTAAATAAAGTCAATATGTTTGACTAGTTTTTGAATTAACAAACCTGAGCCAACAAATAAAACTGAATCACTGCCACTTTCTTTGTTTCCATTCCGAACAAGCCAACGATGTTAATTAGTCCCATAGACAAGAAGATAGCGCCGATGATCATTTCAGGTTTTAAAAGGCCATATTCTTGAGGCCATATGATCAAAGCAAACCCAAAAATCAGGTGAGCAGCGATTGAAAGCAACGTGTAACATCGACACAATTGCTGCAAAATATTAATGTCACGGCTGATGCTTATTTAAAAACAACTTACATTGAGGTTAAAACTGCAGACACATGTGTTTGACTGCTTCATTTTCCCGGATCTTCAGAGAAGAAAAGTTTTGGAGTCTGTTCAAATCAAAAACAACAAAAGAATGTGAACAAAAGCCATTCTGTTGATTAAAAGATGTCTTGAGGTAATCTTGAGGTCATTTAACCTGAAGTGTCGTTTCGAGTTGCGTGATCCTTTAGGGCGGCGTTTTTTAGTATCATTAATTTAAAGATTTCCCTGGAGGTGTAAACATATTTGGGAGCACATTTAAAACATCTTTCTACATACATTCCAGTTAATAGTTTAAACTAAAAACATTCAGAAGCAACGAGTTCGCAGAAACCAAGAACCGAAGTTTTTGTTTGTGCAGCCTCTTTTAAATATAAAACGAATAAAGTTTATTTAATAAACCGTTTAAACATATTAAAAGTGTCTGAATTTAAATCAAAGAATCAAACAAACAAAACATGTTTTGATGACAAAAATTGTTTTTGCTACGAGATCTTTACCGCGAATCAAGAAGTCGCACTTTTGCAACAAGGTTATCTAAACAAACTTTACGTGAAAACAACAATCTAGATCATTTGCTTTAAACATTTGATCAGCACACACGCACGCAGCACACAAGCTACATTTCTGAGAACTTAACTATTGCCTTTATAACCGGAAACCGTACTTGGTCGTTATAAGCACAGCAGCTATTCAAATAAGTGTTCACGTTCGAATAGATTCCACTAATTGACGAGACTTTTTGACGCAGAAGCACTTGCCTTTCGGATATAAAAACGAACGCCAAATTGCAATTGACTATTCGGGAAAGTTGGCCGTTACAACAATGAGCCAATTATTGGTGTCTTTGTTGTTGTTGGGATGGACGTTAGATGTTAGTGGGTTTTCGATAGCCGTTTCGAGAAAAGTTCTGCCTCCAAAGCCTGTCAACAAGTCACTTATTGATCCTTTGATGGATGTTTACGGATCTGCTGTTCAATCGTCACATAACAACATCCTGTACACGTCATTAATTTCACTTGGAACGCCTCCGCAGACGTTCAAAGTTATCATGGACACTGGCAAATTCCCTTAGCTGTTTGCTCTTTGGCTCTCCGCGTCCCAAGGGGTTGTGTTAACTCTGGATCAATGGGCCAATTCTGTCCAAACAATCAAGTTTACGACGAAACAAAATCCTCAACGGCTAAAGCGACCGGCGATAATCTGTTGATACAATATGGTATTGGCTCCACTCGAGGAATGTTTTACAAAGACTACTTTGCTGTAAGTGTTTTTAAGAGTTCTGAACAATCTTTTCAAACAATTGCAATGCTTGTTAATTTGATTTGTTTAGTTCGGAGACGGTGCAAATCCAAGCAGTTTGTTTAAATTAAAAGAGCCAGTTATGTTCGGCGTTGGAGATAGAACCACAGATGGCGATATGGGCATTCTTGGACTTTCATACTTGTTCTACGGATCAAAAGGCACAAGCATCTTTGAACAAGCTGTAAAGCAAGGTTTGATGGATTATCCAATATTCACGGTTTTCTACAAGAAATGTCCGGCAAATGTTAATGAATGTGACGGTGGAATGATCACTTTCGGCAAACATGACCGTAAAAACTGCGGACCTGTTGTTGGACAAACAAAGATCGACCCTAACGACTCACACTGGAAGTTCTACGTTGACGAAGTCACTGTTGGCAATTACAAATTTGAAAGACGTGTCGCCGCGATTACTGATACCGGCAGCTCACATTTGAACTTGGGTCCAACTGTTTCTGCTGGAATTATTAGAGAAGTTGGTGACGTCCAAACTCGACCTGGAAGGTAACAATTATACTCATTAACATGAAAGAACACTTATTTACTTGATTAATTTAAATTCATTTACAGTCCCGTTCTACAAAGTTCCGTGTGACAAGAAAGTGGAAATCAAGTTTAAAATAAACGGCACATATTATGAAGTTCCTTTGAGTGCTTTGTCTTTGGAATTAGGCAACAATGAATGTCAATTACAAATGGCTCCAATGGAAAGTGACACAATGTGGATTCTGGGCGATCCGTTCATTAGAAACTGGTGTCAAATTCACGATTGGCACAACAGAGTAGTCGCTTTCGCTAGACCAGGTCCAAATCAGCCTGGAGCTGAATACATTCCACCCAATTTCTCTGGATCAAAACCCGGAAGTACTCCAAGTCGAGCCACAGTTAGGCCAAATCCAAGACGTCCAAACAAACGTCCCAAATAAGCGGCCAAACAGACGTCCTAACCAAAGACAACCAGCTAAAAAGCAACCTGTTCGACGACGACCAGCTAGAAGACAACCCGCTAGACGAGCAAGATCAGGACGTGGCATTTCAAGAGCAGATTGTTCAGACACAAGCAAAACGTAACTTTAACTTAACAAATGATTACTTACAATTGTTTAGTTGCTATCAATGGAACAAAAATCAATTCTGTAAACTCGCCGATCAGGCTGTCAAACAACAAATGTGTGCAAAAACATGTGGATTGTGTTGAATTAATCAATTAATTTGTATGATTGAATCTGTTGATGATAATAAATAAAGTTGAATTCATTTATTGTAATGAGAACATCTCACATAACTTTTAGTCACGCGGGGGGGAGAATTTACTCACAAATGTTCAAATAATGTTTTGAGCGCCATTTAACAAGCACACATCAACGACACTGACTTCTGTTTTTTTACGTGCGCTTCTTATGTTTATTTCTCTTTAATTCATTTTCTATTTTCAGGTGCTTTATCAAAGAATGAACGCTCCAATATTGTTGAAGTCTCTACAAACTGCGCTGATTTTGAATTCTCCTTCGAAATGGCTCCCAATTAAATTGACTAGTTTTGTTCATATTGTTTCTATTGCTTTAATAAACGTTTTCGAAAAATTCATTCTTCAAATCACAAAACATCATTTAATTCCAAAAAACACGAAAGCAAGTTCAAATTAATTCCAGCAGTGTTTGTTTAACCAAGTGCACACTTATCAACAAACATCAATAGCGCTTAACCAAGTGTACATTCTCTTCAACAATGTCTTTAAAACCTATGGCACAGTTTGTGTTTTGTGCTCTTGTAAAGTTTACTTCACAAAAATTGTTACTAACTTCAGTTACAAACGTAGTTTTAGACATTTTAACTAAAATTTTATGGATTCTATTTGTTCAGATGCAACCGATTCGAAAAATGCAACAACAAAATTTGTTCGCCCACCAGCCAAAACTTATATTTTTAAACTTAATTAACAACGCTTTCTGTTCAAACAAACGAGCAAGTTAACAGAACACAAGACAAGTAAGAACTTTGCGACTATAAAAATGCTTCAACTTTTGCTTCAAATTCATTTTCAAAACTCATAATGACCCGATCATTTATATTGTTGGCCTTGTTGGGATGTGTTTGCAGTGTGAATGGATTTCCGAGGAACAACGTGGAGTCGAAATCCGGTAATCGTTGAAAAGTGTATATTGAAAGTTATTAGTTACAATTTCAGGCGTTTATGAAATTCCAGTTTCTTCGTCGTTATTTAATGTTGAATATGCAACTTCGATCTCTATCGGAAGTCCACCACAATCTTTCAACGTAATAATTGACACAGCGTATGAATTGAATTGAAACAATAAAATAAACCATCACATTGTTTAGATCAACCATGTCCTTTGTTCCGCACAAAAACTATAAAAGTACCGGACCTGTTGAATCTGTATGCGAAAACAACGAAGTTTATGATGATTCAAAGTCTTCGACATCTCAAAAGACCGGCGATAACTTCGATATAAAAGGATCGCCGACAAAGGGCAAATACTTCAAAGACGTTTTTGCTTTCGGAAATGGTTCGAACAACTTGCTCAAATTAAAGAAGCCAACCAAATTTGGCGCTGCGGATTCAATGGTCTGTGAAGATCGTAGTGTTTTGGCTCTGGGTTTTTCGCCAAAGAATGACAAAAGCTCCAATGTCGTTGAAGAAGCAATCAGTCAAGGCTTATTAAAGCATCCAATGTCTACAGTATTCCTTAAACGATGTCCACCAGCTGTTAGTGAATGTGCCGGCGGAGTGATCACTTTGGGCAAGCATGATCGCAAACACTGTGGAGCAGTTATTGGAACAGTGAAAGTGGATTCACAAGATCCTCGTCTGTTCTTTGTTGACGAAGCCAGCGTTGGAAATTACAAACACAAAAAACGCGTTTCTGTCATGTCGAGCACTGGAACTTCTCATTTGGTTTTGGGTCCGACGTTTTTCGACAACATTATAAGAGAAACCGGTGCTGTTCAAATTTATCCTGGAAGGTAATTTCAATTAGGTGTTTATCAAATGATTACGCTTTGTTTTTAGTCAACTCTACAAAGTTCCGTGCAGCAAAAACATTGAAATTAAATTCAAGATTAACGGAGTTAAATACGCAGTTCCATTGAGAGAATTATCCGTTGAATTGGCTAACAACGAATGTCAAATTCAAATCTTCAGAAAAACCGATGACAGTCAAAATTGGGTTTTGGGAGGTAAGTGTTTTAAATAGTCTATTTAACTAATTGTAAGTTTTTAGCTCCATTTATTCGTTCTGTTTGCCACATTTACGACTATCAGAATCGTGTTATTGCTTTTGCCAAGCCAGGTAAAAATCAACCAGGTGACGAGTACACTCCTGAAAAACACTCTGGAAACAAAAGCCACAAGAAGCATTAAGATCACTTGTGTGGAAGTTGTTAACTGTTAAATAAACAATGTCATTTATTTCTTTAATCAATCATTTAAACAGCTCCGCCTATAATGTAAGATTCAAAACCACAATCGTTGTGGCCTCGACGAATGCGAAACATTCCATTTTCTCCAAATCCAGTTGACCAACTGTTTGCTACACGCCAGAAGTCTACATTATTCTCATCTGTTCCGTAGCCAACGATCCGGACAGAATGCAAACCGACGGGAAGACCTGCAACGTGCTTGTAGATTCCACTCTTGTAATGCATAAAATCCGAAAATACCCTGAACATTACTGGTTAGAAACTGCATTAGTTTGCTTTAAACTTACATAAACACCGCAGTAACTGGACCGTTGACATTTAACTCTTTCATAACTTCATAGTTGTCCAGAATGAAGTAACGAAAGTCGCCTCCTTTTCGTTTGTCTTCTTCGTAGCTGACTTTGTAACTCAATTGGCATGTTTGAGAGCATGTAGGCCGATGTGATTTTGTGGCATGAGGAGCAATTCCATACGGCATGCAACAGTTTATAGTCTTGTAAGGCCCGCCACTTACAACTCCAACAGTTCTGAACCATTTGTAAACACGAGCTGGATACCCTCCGTCACACCCATTCCACGGAACCAAATGACACCAAGTACAACAAGAAGCAATGTCCCAAGCGCTTAAAGGCATTTTCTTGGTGGCATTTGAAGTGATGCAGCGCCGATCAGAAAGAGCTCCAGCAATTGATGTCTAAAAACACAGTCCTAAACAATTTATGCTTTTAATACTTACTGCATAACAAGAACCGCAATTACTTTGATCTTGAATGTTTGTGAAAACTCCAGCACACTCCGGCCACTTGTCCCAAACATCGAAGTTTTTAGGCAAGTCGTCTTGAACAGTTCCACTATCCACAGCTGACTTCTTTTCGGCAATTCTTTTCAAGTCTTTTATGTCCAGAACAGCTCCTGTAAATCGTTTGAGTTGGTCAATTGACAAGTTCTTGAAGCGAAGATATTCTTGAGCCTAAAACATTATTCAAACAAGCAATTTGTTATTGAAATGTTTTACCTTAAAAGTCACATTTGATTGATTAATGTAGTCAACAAGTTCTTTTCCAATCAAATTAGGTCTTTCTTCTGCATTCAAAAAAGCAATGTTCAAAAAAGTGAACAAAAATAACAACTTCATTTTGAACGCAAGCACACTGCAAAAGCAAATGATGGCCGTAAACACTCGAGGTCACTCATATCTGATCAACAGAAATTGGTTGCGTATAAACAAACATTCAAACAGAGCGTGCTTGTTTAAATTATAAGGCACATTTAACGTCTCGACTCTATGCATTTGTTGATTAAAATGTTTAGAACAAGAAAACAAGCATGCAAATTGTTTAAGAAAGGAAAGAAGGCCACAGTAAAAGCGCCGTTGAGGTATCTCATTTAAAGATTTAAAGATATTTCGTCGATCAGTGTCGGTACAGTCGCTGTAAACAGTGGAACTAGACACTAAACATTAAAGTGTTATTAGTTAAATTGATAGCCACGCCGCGAATATTCCCAACAATGGTGTAACTACGCTCAGAATCCTTTGCACATAAAAATAAACAGAATCACTATATTCAAATGGATTGTCGTTGATAAAGAAGTGTTCATTGAAGATGTAAGGATTGTTTTGTCGTCATTCTGCTAAACTATTAAAATGTTAACTTAACTTCTAAAACACGCACATCGGCAACAAAATTTAAAGAATGTAGTCAAACAAATTAACTAATAATTATGAACCAAAAATTAGCTACAAAGCGCAAGTAACTTGTATTCGTTATGTTATTTAATTACGTTTTTGTTCTTAACTTTAAAGTCTGTGTTTGAACACAATTGCAAAACTTTTAGATCTTAATTTCTCTTCATATTTGAAATGTCATCAACTTTATTAAAAGACTTGCTGCCAACTGTTTATAATCTTTATGGATGCTTTTGCTTATTTCTGGGAGTTATTTTAATTATCCGCTTCTTCTGGTTATCGAAAAAGAAAGGCATTCAGTTGTCTAGACAGTTTAAAATCCATTTAATTACGTGGATGAGTTGTATGTGTTGTTCGACTTTATATTTATGGTATAAAACTTTAGCAAAATGGGTCCCATGTAAGTTGTTATCTTTAAACATAATTTAAAACGCTTACTTTAGTTCTTCCGTCCACAGAAGACTTAAACATTTTTACTGCAACTGCAATTTCTTTTCATCTGGCCGCAGAGCAGACAATTCCATTATCTACAATGTTTTTATTAATTGAGCGGATAGATTCAATTCTATTCGTCTCCGTACACGTGAATAAAAGAAGATTGTATACGCAGTATTTGAGTATCTTTTCATTTCTGGGCTTGTTTTCACTCATGTACTCATCATTTTTCTATCACGGCTACTTAAAAGAAAACACGCGACAATGTGAGTTTAACATAATCAAGTGATGTAATGATTTCGTTCCAGTCTGCAATTTCGGATGTAGAATAACAAATACTGCTGATGACTTGTTAGTTATAAAAATCGGCATAAGTTGCGCAAACATTTTGATTGGCTCTTATTTTGTTTACTTATATCTTCGTTATTTGAGAAATTCGGCAATCAGCAAAGAAAACAAAGTTAGTTTTTAACAATCACAATTCACACTTATTCTTCCAGATAAATTACACAGTTATTCTTGTCTTCATAACCGAATTCTTCTGCAGCATCCTGCCAGTATCGTTATATCTGTTTTTTCGTAACGAGGTAGTTCCATATATCTACTTGCCTACATCCAGTATAGTAATTATTGGCTACTGTACCGACGGAATTATTACCGCAATTGTATACTGGAAAACGTGTCCTCGAACAGCAATTCAGCCACTAACAAATAAATGGACCAAGTGATTGTTAATAAAGAGTTTCTGATCTGATTTGTTCATTCTTTAAGCATAAAAGTTAAAAGTAGTCTTGAGATCAAACAACAATTATCATTTGCTCTTTTATTTCCAAGAACCCACTACAAATGATGATGCGATTCAGTGCTCTGGCCTTTACCACGTTTTTGTGCTTTGGCTTTTATTTGTTAATCTTTTCAGTTGGAAATTGTTGTCTCATTTAACGTTCAAGTTTAAATCCGTTACTTTGTACGTCAACCAAACAACTAAGAATGGATTCATTAAAGGATGTCTTAACTGGTTTTTACGATTTCTACATGTGTTTCAGTTTACTTGTTGGACTTGTGTTATTTATTCCACTTTCTATGGTTATCTCACAAAAGAGGCATTCAATTGTCGGCGCAATTTAGGATCCATCTTTTAATGTGGATAATTTGCATATGCAGCACTTCTGCATTTTTGTGGCCCATAAACCTGGTACGATGGTTTTCTTGTAAGTTGTTAGACGTCTTTAACTATAATTACATTGCATCGCTTTCAGTTTTTCGATTTATACTTGAACTAAACATTTTTACTGCAACCTTTGCCTCTTTTCATCTGGCTTCTTCTCAAACCGTCACACTTTCAACAACATTTCTTCTAATCGATCGAATTGAGTCAATTTTATTCGTTTCCGTACACACTAGTAAAAAGAAGTTGTTCATACAACGTTTGAGCGTTGTTGTTTTATCTAGTTTGTTCTTCTTTACTTTTGCACTGTGTTTTTATAATGGTTATTTAAGAGAAGACTCAAGACAAAGTAACTTTAACGCAATCAATTAACATAATGATTTAGTTATTTTTAGATTGCAATTTTGGATGTAGAGTCAAAACCACTACCGACGAACTACTTAAAATAAAAATGGGCATAAGTTGCGTGAACATTATGGTTGGCATGTGCTTTGTCTACCTGTATTTTAGATATTCACGGAACTTGGCAATTAACCATGAAAAGAAAGTGAGTTTTTAACAGTCAAAACCCACGCTTATTCTTTCAGAGAAACTACACCGCGTTTATAATGTTCATAACTGAATTCTTCTGCACTATCCTGCTGACGCCTTTATATTTCATCTACCGAACACAAATGTTTCCTTACATTTATTTGTCGGCATCTACTGCAATGTCTCTGGGGCTTATGCAGTGACGGGAATGATCACAGCAATTATATACTGGAAAACAAGCCATCGCGTAATAGATCAACGACTAAAAAATAACTGGACTGGAACGGCTTTAAACAAAAACCTATCCATTATTAAAAACCTCTATAACCGATTTGTTCAATAAACAGTTTTATTCAACTATGTTCAGCTTGTCAACCATTAGAGATAGTTGGCGACAGGGACGAACAGAGCAGCAACGTTAGAACAAAGGTTGACCGTAATAACACGAGCACGCAAAGACGAGGGCGCAAAGCCAATGTAGACACGTGAGAGCCAGCCGGGGGGGGGGGGGCGGGCGGGGGGCCGGGGGGGCGGGGGGGGCGGGGCCGCGGCGGCGGCGGGGGGGGGGGGCGGGGGCCCCGGCGGGGCCGGGGGGGGGGGGCCGGCCCCGGGGGGCGGGGGGGGGGGGGGGGGGGGGGGGGGGGGGGGGCCGGGGGGGGGGGGGGCGGGGGGGGCGCCGGGGGGGGGGGGGCGGGGGGGCTGTGCTTAAAAATCTGTGAACAACGGAGTAAGTAGAACCGTTAAATTCAAATGGATTGTCGTGTGCGAAGAAGAATGTATTAAATACATAAGGATTCTCTGGATCAATTTGTTTTGCTGTCATTCCTTCTAAAAGAAGCAGTAAGTTGATGAACACTCCAGCGAGTTGATGTTTCGATCACGCGCCGCGCCGGGGCGGCCGCAACGCAACAAAATTCTCCTTCCGCTTTTGTTTCATATTAACTACAATAACGTCAAAGGCAGGCAAATTGTATCTTTGGGTTGATTCTTTGCAGGAAAGCTTTACTTATTAAACAATCAATATGTACTTTCAAATAGAATCATGTTTATTCATTTATTGACATTAAAATTTAAAAGATTTGTACGTTTGTTGACGCAACTCTATTCAAATTCCCGGAGTTATGATTTGCACCGCCAACTACAACACTGGTTGAATTGCCAGATTGTTTAAAACGTTTGTAAAAACAAGGACAAAAACGACGGAAACAGAACTGTCTGTAGTGAACAATAAAAAACAACGTGCTTGTTGAATTGAACAGTGGAAAGAAGGTCATCAAACTGTAATGGACTTCACTTAAATAACCAAATTGAATTCCGAGATGTAAAGATAGTTGAGCGAGTACAATTGGCAAAACAACAGTAAACAGTGGAGCCAGTGATTGAGCAAATAGGGCCCTTCCAATTTGTTTTTGCATTGTCATCGTTCGTGCACTCATGTGAAGAGCTTGTCTTCTCAGCGCTCCAACTGTTCGTCTTGCATAGAAAATAGTTAGAAAATAACTGATAAAAGCGAACAATGCAAACAGAGTTGTGTGGTAGAAAATTGGCGGATAGTCCTGCAATATGGTTATTACTTTAAATGATATTCAAGCAAGTACTTGCATTCAATCCAACGAGTAGAACTGGAATTTTGGTTTCCTTGTACCAAAACTTCCCGAAGTCAATTTTGTTTGGGTTCTCAAAAGTGCAGAATGCTCTGTTTGCTGTCCAAAAACCCGATAACGATATTGCAAAACAAATAAAGATGTAAACAAAAGTTTGCAAAAACGACGGAGGCACATTTCTTTTGACTGTGCTGTACCGGAAGATGTATTGTATCGGCAATATCAAGTAGCTGTTTGTTTGAAGTGCAGACTTGGCACTCAAAAAGTTGCACTGTGTTTGGTAACTAGAGAAGAAGCAAATCCACGTATGCTGAATATTATTACTTCCTTCGTTGGCTGGAAACGTAACTGTGTCATCAAGTCACACAATGAATACAAGATGTCTATTAGGGAGCATAATAACAACATACGAGCAAACGAACGGAAGTGAATGGGTGTTTGGAACAAGGCTAAATAAGCAACCAAACACGAGCCAAAAATTCCTAGCAAAGGTCCAACAACATTCAAGAACCTGTGAATGTAATCAAAAACAGATCCGTCAAATTCGAACGGATTCTGATTAGCAAATAGAAACTCATCAAAAACATAAGGGTTGTTAGGATTGACTTGCTTTGCCGCCATTTGAGACAATGGTTTGAATCTAGTCAACAATCGAGACGGATTTAAGTTGTAGCAAATTAAACCAACGCCTACTTCCTTGTCTCATCAAAATGATTAGTAATCAAACAAATTTGTAGTGAGTCTAAAATTTTACTCACATGCCAAATGACGGATCTTTATTTACTGCAATTGTAGCCGCCGCAAAAGGTTTCATAATTGCCAAGAAATCGGAATTTGGCACCAAACATTTGGCTAAAGTTTAAGTTTGCAAATGTCCAAATGTTGACATTTTACTAATTAGATTAGTTTGCTTTTCAAAGAATTGTCTTTAAGAGTTATTTGTATATTGGTAACAACAAAATTGTCTTTAAGAGTTTGCAGTGTCAGGTAGCATTTTATCGGCCAAAACCGGATCGGAGGTTTGTGTACATTACAGTTTCTTGGATTTTAAGCAGAGTTTGAGAAATCGCTGTTTGAAATAAAAATAAATTTACTTTTGTTAAAGTCATTTCCGTGTGAACTAAAGTTACCAGCAAATGAACTCAAAAACTTATGCGTATTCTTTTATTGGC
The DNA here is from genome assembly GCA_024699845.1 of Aphelenchoides bicaudatus. Taxonomy (NCBI): domain Eukaryota; kingdom Metazoa; phylum Nematoda; class Chromadorea; order Rhabditida; family Aphelenchoididae; genus Aphelenchoides; species Aphelenchoides bicaudatus. The sequence continues at coordinate 112,678 of JAMPIN010000018.1, read as the reverse complement.
ATTAAAGAACTTCAACCGAATCTAATGACCTTTTTGCACAGCTTTGTTTTCGGGTCCCAGTGGAATGACTTCGGACAGACTATTTTGGGTTTTTTCCATTTCTTATAAATCTTCTTTCCAACAACGTTGCCAGATGGCGAGTATTTGCAAACAACAAATGTGGATGTTCCGTTTATGCTTGAACCAGTTAAGTCTGAAAATGTGTGTTATTAAAAGCAATAAAAGCAATTTCTTACTTGCACATTGCTGAACTGCACATCCGATCTTTCTACTGTTACCCCAAATCAACTGAGTAAAGTTGCCGGTTCCATTTTGCTGCGTATAAGTCAAAGAAGGCAATGTTGTGTTCTTCAATTCTGACGCCCACGTCTTTGTAGCATTTTTAAGAGCAGGCACTAAAAGAACAAAAAGACTTTAAAGATTACTTGTGTTAAATTAACCTGGTTTGACTGTTCCAGGTACGGCAAAGATGTTTGTAGCCTTCGACTGAGTAAAAACACACGTTTTGGCCAACTTCGCAGCCTTCTTTTCCAACTTCTTGGAGTAAGTTAACTTATAGAGATAAAGTGCTCTCGGTAGATTCTTTCCGGATGTTCCATTAGCGAACTTTCCTCTAGCAACCTTTGAACGGATTTTATTCTGTTGCTTCAAGATTTTTAACCGGATCTTCTTGGACAGTTCTATAAACACATTAATTTTAGAATACCTAGAAAGTAACTTACTTGCTGCTCCCAATTCAAAACATAGCTCGAACAAAACAATCAACAAAACAATAAAAGCAAACTTGAACCTCATCTCTTCAAATAAACATGTCTTTAGAGCTCGCTTTTAAACTAGATTCTGTCTGAAAACACTTTAAATTAATGCAAATCTCTACATTATGCGTGAAAGCGTTCACACAATTTGTAGTCTGAAGAAACTGATGAAATTGATAAACGTTTCTTTAAAAAGGCAACTCAAACAATATTATTTGAACGTATCAATCAATTCAAGTTATTTTTACCGCCAATCAGTTTAAGTAATCAATTTTTTTGAAATAGACAACAAATCAATAAACATGCAAATCCAATGCGTTCGTGTTGATGCAAACAAAGTTTCAATTGTTTTTTCTCGAAATGCACGTTTTTAAAAGTGATAAACGTATCGACAATACAACTTCTCTGTTTCGAATTCAATCACTTGAAATGATTTTAGACAACTGATTAAACAACAGGGCCTTAATGTAAATGTTTAGATTGAAAGACAAAAATGTCGAAGAGCTTTGACAGCAACTTCGAAACGAACAAAATTCTGCTCCTTGCTTTAACTTTCAAACGGGTTTATTCTTGAAAGCAACCGGATCATTCCGTAAGTTGATTTTGTCAATCATTTTATTCAACTCGCTTTTAGATTGTTCGCAATTCTTGGAGAACGTTTTGGGTAAATTAAAAGCATTTTTAGCAAGTGTGATTAAACTTTAGGGCGAAAATGGCCGATTCAAGGTAGCGAAATTAAAATCCGCACCCGGTAATAATATTGAAGAGAGATGCAGCTATCCAATTGTTGACAAAAATTCGATTACTTGTGTTCAAGAATGAACTAGTTTGAGTTAAAAGCATTTATTATAAAGTTATTCAGTCCGATCAACTGTTTCGACTTCTTGAACTGATTGCTTCTTTGTCAAAAAGAACGTAACAGGCCACAGAAACGCTCTCCGGTACGTAGGGATCACCATAATAGTTGCCAAGCATTTAAAAGGTGTATACCAAACACCGAAAGTGATAGAAATATCTGACAATGTGTAAGTGTCGATGGATGTGAGTTCTTGGATGAGAATGAAAACAACTGGAACAAAGACAATTGCAGGGATGACTGCCTTAAACGTTAAAGAGTTGTAAACGTTATTGATTAAAAAGCAAACCTGGATGATTAGAACTCGCAAAATGTGATTGTGCGTCTTTTCTCAACATTGTCGAATTTCGTTTTGATGTTGAGTTGTTATTAGCAGCCTTGTTGATCTTTCGAACTGTAAACACAATTACAGTGTAATTGAATGCAATTGTAGTGAACAGAATAAACATGGCAAGAAGTGTGTACGGGTGCTTCTAAACAAGAGTTTATTTAAGGAAAGAGCATAGCTTTTAACCGTTGGAATAACAATAAACGGAGGTACTTCTTCGAAAGTACGCCAACCAACAAATTCAAACAACGCTTGCGCTTCTTCAACTGTATCCTTTGATGGACCTTGTTTTGTGAAGAAAGTAAATGGTAACGTTTCAATAAAAGTGATCAGAAGCACAAATAAAACAATTCCAGTAAGTTGCAAAACTGGTCAATGTTTTTTGTCTATAAAAAGAAAATGTTAACGATTTTTCAAACAATTTAAACTTACTTGCAGACAGTCAAATAACGATAAGTGAAATCAATCGGCACTATGCTGATTAAGTAACAAATGCCCCAAGGATATGAATACATCAACAATAAAGTAGCACGTGGGAAACGAAAGTAGAAAGGTGAAAACATCATCATGTACAAGTTGCCGTCTACTATCATCGCGTGCTGCAAATTAATATCTTAAAGTCGTCTAAACAAAAAGAAACTCACATTTAAAGACATAAACACTTTCAAGCCAATTAAACCGTCCAGAATGCAATGTAGACGAATGATCCGCGCATAGGATTGCATTTGTTTGGATGTGAAATGTAATGTTAATATGTAGAGAATGCAATTTAAAAGCATAGAAAACGACGAAGATATTTGACTGCTGTACGGACTATACATCCTATTGGAAATAATCTGGACATTAAAGATTTGACTGCACGACTAAAAGAATATAAAAGCCGCAAAACACCGGTTTGTTTCGACTTGCTCTGTTATTTGATTTTCGAGCATTTCTTAGTTTATTAAATTTTCATGTGGCACAAAAATATTGTTGTTACACGAACAACGTGTGTTTTGTGCAAAAGATTAATAATATTGTTTGTTTGATGCTTTCAAAGTGACAACGAGAATATTGACTTTATTGTTCATTGTGTCTGGAATTTAAAATGGAATTATTAATTTTAGTTTAAAACTTCCTTCCACTTCCTTCCACCTGTTTAACCACGCCAAGAGTTGATTCATTATTTGTTGTTTGAAACGATCAATTTAAATGAGCACAAAAAGTCTAAAGTTGTTTTAAAAAGTGAGAAACGAATTTCTGTTCTTAAAGCGTTTCAACAACACAAAACTTGATTGATTTATTTGCACATTTAAATTGTTGAATAAGCACAATAAATGATATTAATTTAATAACTTGATTCGCGTCTCTCAACCGGCTTGTTGCGGACAATATGCCAAATACGAGTGATCGGCCAAAGAAATGTGTTTCGATATGACGGGACAACTAGTATTGTACACAAACACTTTCCAGGAGGTGTACCAAATGCCAAGAACGACAGTGATGTCTGCAATAAACAAATCTTCATAGTCAAACGCGTTCTCGATAATTAAAAATATGATGGGCAAACAGATGATTACAGGAACAAACGCCTAAAGGTTGCATGTAGTGTTCAAATTGGCTCATTCAAACTCACTTGAACAAGCAAAACTCGTAAAATGTGATCGTGAGCTCTTTGGAACGCTTTGCTTTTTCGCATTTCATTTGATTTCTGCACAACAGAATTGATTTTCTTCACTGTCCAAATTATGATAGCATAAAGAAACACCAATTTGCTTGCAAGTAAACAAAATGAGAATATTGCGTACGGATGGCTCTGAAGATCAAGAAGTTAGAACGAAACAAATTGAATACTTACAAGTGGTCCCGCCAAAAACTTCGGTTTCTCGTTTTCAACGTTCCATTTCATAAAGTTATAAAGAATCGCTGTTTCGTTTGGAGTTGCATACTTGTCCGGTCCTTCTTTGATAAAGCATGTAATTGAAAGTCCTTCAACTGCAGCCGCAACAATCGCCAGAAACACCAAGCCGGCAAGTTTGTAGATGCTTAGGATTTTCTGTCTAAATTAGATTTTTTAAAGATGATTACAATCGGAAACTAACTTGCAAACTGCCATGTACCGGTAATAGAAATCGATTGGGAGTGAATTGATTAAATACAGAATTACCCAGTAATAACAGTATTGAAAGATCCTGATCAACTTTGGCCAATTGTCGGTAAACGGAGAAAAGGTAACAATATAAAGATTCCCCGCAAGGATAAACGGTTGCTAAAACGAACACTTTTTTCAAAGAAGTCAATCAAAAAGTTTCAACCACAAAAAAACATTAATACAAAAAAGTCAATCAAAAAGTTTCAAACACAAACAATTTTTGCTGTGTTAACGTTTTTTTGGCCCACACCTGTAAAAAAGAAAGCGCTTTCAAAACTCACATTGACTGACAAGAATATTTCAATATCAAGTAAGATCTCAATTACGCAGTGCATCCTGATGACCCGAGCATAATCTTTCATTTGATTCCGTGTACATGTTATGGTAAATATAAAAAGAAGGGTATTTAGAAGTATACCGGTGACCGAAGCAATTTGTGTGCTTATTGGAGTAAATAACGGCGGACTTGAGTTGTCTGGCGGTGGAAACATTTTTGTACAACAGTGACTGTCTAAATTGAATGTATGACGATGATCTTGTTCGTTTGTTGCAAAAAGAATAAAACGTGGCCAATTAGTCCATGCAATTGCGCCTCTCAAGTTAAACAACGACGCAAGTTCATTTCAAAAAGACACGTTAACAAAAATTTGAGCCGGAAAGTCATTCCAGCAAGCATTTAAACGACCGCTTATAACCATTTTATGTTTATAATGAGATTTGTCGGGTCGTGTGCAAGTGTCAGCCGACGAAAAAGTAAATGGTTAATTTGCGTGGACTTAATAAACAGATTAAATATTGAATTCTGTACTTGTTGCGTTCTGTTTTAATTGATTGGTCTTTGACCTACTAGGTCGTTTAAGTTTGTTGTTTGAATTGAAACGTTCTTGATTCGTGTTTATTATTAGATTTTAGTCGAAATTCGCATCACTTTAGTGTAATTTGAAGTTTGATTAGATTTGTTTTGTCTAGCAGCAAATGTTAACTATTTAGAAGTTTCAAATAATTGCAACGCATTTTTGCAATAACTTTATGCATAATAATTTATTGTTTTTTGCAAGTTGCACGCGGATTATTTGTGCAAAATGAATTAATAATTAAAGAAGTAATTAAACGATTGGTATAAAAAGCAATCAAGCGTTGCCTTAAACTTTTAGTGTTAATTAGAATCATGGCGACTTGTTTGACGGTTCAAGCCTTTTTGATTGTTTTGCTTTCATATCAAGCACACGGTTTTATTTTCAATGTTAACTTCGGAAACGGTAATGTTTGCTAAATGTTTTGTTTAGAACAATTAAAATTTAGGCTCACTTCAAGTTACTTTTGGTCCCAAAACTCCACTGGCTATTTTTAAGGGCCAGATCACTCAAAATGGCAAGCCCGTTGCTGCTTCTTTGTCATTGGATGTGATGTACAAGTCGAACGGTCACAAAGTTCCCGTCACCTTGGTGTAAGTAATAAAGATTAAGCAACAAATATCATTTTTAGGCAAACAAATACGCTGTTCAATTATGATTTGCATGTCAATGGCATGGCTTTTCGCGATCCCCAATATCACCAGTTCAGTCATTCTTCGTGCTCCAAGCTTTGTCTGTCTATGGAGGCTCTGCGACTGCCGAGTTTGAAATGATAGACGATAAACTCCTATATCAAAACGACATCGAATTGAGTGCACCTCACAAGAAACACCACAAACATGACGACGACGAGTGACGAGTGAACAAATCTTTATCTGTTCAAATCAAAGTGTTTAGTGACGACGAAGACGAACATCCAAAGCATCACAAGAAACACCACAAAAAGCACCACAAGCACCGTTCGCACAAACACGAAGAAGACAGCGATGACGATGACGAGTGATCAAAGTTAAATTCAAAGATTGTTAAATTCCATTCAATTGAATAAACAAATTGCATGCAACAAAGAACAATTTATTCATCATACTCGTACTTAAACAACAAGCTCTGGATGTCAATAAAGAGTTTGGCACGTTTCCTTGCATCCAACTTATCAAGTCGTCTGCCGATCAACTTTCCAAACAACATTCCTTCTGTTTCTTCCTCTTCGGCATTCGACTGTTTTGAGCTGTTGCCGATTGCAGCTTCAATAGCCGACAAAAGTTGTTCGTTTGCGTCCGACTCAATTTGATCGTCTTGTTGAGCGAGTTTTTGATGTTTTGCTGAAAGTTTTCATTAATTAACAACTTTAATTGTAGAAACTAACCAAGTGGCTTGTCGTTCTTTTCGTTTATATTTGAACTGTTTGGTTGGTCGGTGTGGTTATTAACAAAATTGCCAATTGATAGAGGAAGTCCGTTTTGAATACTGATGCGTGAAAAGTCCGGACTTGAGCGCCTACTAAATTCTTTTAATTCGACTGCTTTAATGAGAAATCAAAACAAACCGTTTTCGCTTTTTTATTCCATCTAGAAAGCTCATTTCCGCTGAATACAAATAATCGGTAGTGCAGTCACCGCTGCTTTCGATTATTTTCTGTGCTCCAGCTCTCGCCGTTGTCAGGTGTTTCCATTTCTTCTTGGCCATCTCGCCGTCTGCAAAATTATTAACAATGTTTAAAACAGTTTAAAAACAAATAAAATCTTACTTTCAAAGCCGCAAAAAGTCGCTATTGTTTGCCATGCATTGGATCTGCGCTGGAAGTCCTTATGATCGGGATGTGACTTATTCCACAAAAGTTCGTGTAAATGAACGAATTCAATAAAGCTGAACAGTGGACTCTTCTTTGGGCCTGGGCATCTTTGTTCTAAATACTAACAGTTCAATCATTTCAAACAATCAATTCATATTTTAAAGATCAAAAGTCATTTAGATGCATTTAAAAGACTTAAAAGATTTCATAATTAGTTCCGAGTCGGTTTCAAATTAAAAGCTTAAGAAAACATGAAAATCTCACCGCCAAAACGTCAAAAAGAGCCGAAAACAAGTTGGAGGCGAAAAGGTTGGGCGCTCAAAAGTAAATGTGCTCGAGCACTCCAAAGACTGACAGAGAAAATGGCGGCAGCCTCTCCGAGCAAAAAGCAATATTGTCTTTCCATTGCTTTTGCCTTCGTGGCGAGTCCGTACACACATGCTCCGCCATTTGGAGAAGTTTCACCACAGCACACGAGTGCAATTGGCATGAGAAATTGAATCAAAAAATTGGAGATGCACGCGATGGTGTTTAAGCAAAACACTTGCTAAGACGCATTTAAATTGTTTAAAAGTTAAATTGTAACAACAAAAAAAGAAAAAACATTCGTTTTGATCAATCAGTCTGCAAATTTTCCATTCAAACAAAAAGCAAGAAACAAAAACATTTTTCACTTTTATAAAGCGTTGTTTTAATTGCTTTTCGAGGATGTTTTTAAACTTCATGTTGCAAATCAAATTTTTGTTTGATTCTTTTTACTATCTTCTTACCTTCTTCTTATCTTGTTTATTTAACGACTTTGGAGCGTTTTCGACACGTATGAAAAGCTGCGGGGGTTTACTTTTTCACTTGATTATGTTTGCTCGTGGTCAATCAACGTGAGCCCTGGTTTGTGATCTTGAATTTGCGCTCTAACAGTGTTTGCGTTCCACCAAGTTCCGTGCCCTTTAAATTCGTCTTGGCTGGGCTACATTTCCACAACCGATCTAATTTAATTAAACAAAACAATTTTAAAGCTCTCTTTGCTGGAAGATGGTGACGAACAACGATAAAGCAAATCCATTGATTTGCGTTTTAATAATTATCTTCGCATCAAGTGCCTGGCTTGGAAGTTGTGCTATAACGGTAGAGATGTCAATCTTTACAAGGAAATTACCAGAAGGTTGGGCGCTAGGATCAATTGTTATGGTTGCAATTCAGGTTAGAATGATTCCAATATTTAAAAGCATTCTACTTCTTAGATAGCCGCAATCATTCCGGCAATCTACACGATTGTGGATCGGTTTACAAACAAGATATCAATTCCGCGTGGCAAATTCATTCAAACATCTTTAATTATATGCACATTATGCAACATTCCGTTGGCTCTCTTTTGGGACAAAACAATTTGGTTATTCGGATCACAACATTCAATTACACTCATTGTTTTGGGCTTTGTCCTCGGAATGGTTCGGTTTCGACAATAGTAATTAAAATATGATCAATTTAGTTTAACATATGTTCTGAAATTGTGTTTATGCCGTTTATGGCAAACTTCCGTCCAGTTTATTTACCTGCTTATTTCATTGGCGCCGGTTTAAGTGCAATGGTTCCGAGTTTCGTTGCAATGATTCAAGGTAAGTCGTTCTAGACTTCCAAGTGTTTAAAGTTTACTTCAGGAACTCTTCAATATGAATGTGTTAGAAACGTTACTACTCAAGAACTCGAACCGCAATTTAAGGAACCTCGTTTTGGTGCTGAGATCTTTTACGTTATTATGTTTGCTTGGATGTGTTTGGCAACTATCAGTTTCTATTTGATCAATATGCATGCAGACAAATTAGAGCAACTTTGTGGAAGAAAAGAATTTACAGAAATCGAGACAGAGGAACTGGAAAAAGAAAATGAAGACAATGGACTTGTGGAAAAGAAGAAAGACGTTTGGTACGACACACTTTTGCTAGGATTGATGTCCTTACTAGGTTTTGAACTCTATACTCTTGTCCCAAACCTCCAAAGTTACGCAGCTTTACCGTATTCGCAAGTAAACTTCAAACTTTAAAACAAAAAGACTTTATTGTGATTTTAGACGGTTTATTTTTGGTCTTTAATTCTGGCGTCGGTTGCGCAACCTGTTGGCGCTCTGGTTTCTTTCTTTATTCACCTGAAAAGCATAGCATCTGTTGTTATTTTGTCAGTTATATGCTCTGGATGCTCCTTAATATTCTTGATAATTAGTTTGCAAAGTCCGAATCCAATGTTTAAAGATCACTGGTTTGGAGGAACTTTTGTGGTGATTGAATTAATAGTTTCTATTTTAAATGATTATTAACTTTTAGATCGTCATTCAAGTTGCGCTCTTCATTTTTGGTTATATGCTGCGGACTGCGTTGTTAGAGCTGTACAGAGACGCTGGAGCAAACGAAAAGAAAGAATTTCGTTTGTTTGTCGGCGGTTTGACTACTCAGGTTGTTTCGTCAAACCCTTTTAATTGTAACATTCGGTTTGCAGGCGTCCGTCTTATCGACGACTTTGATTATGTTCCTGCTCATAAACGTTGCACGCGTGTTCAAAGACGCTCCGATGTGTTAATTTATTCTTTTTGTTTTGTCGTGATTTTGTATATAGAATGCAATCGTTATATTGAAAGAACTTTATTCGTTTAACTGGCAGTGGCAGAAAAGTGAATAACTGTTGTCCTTGGATTCGCAATTGTTGTTGTTTTCCAGCGGTATTTTTCTGAACAGGGCACAAATTGTAAGCAAAATCTGCGGAATGGCGCTATTAAAAGAATAGTTGAAATCATAGTGAAGAGCGGGAAGCAAGTGTAAGAGAAACTGATGTAATCCGCTGCATATTTACTTGGAATGTATAGAATAATGAATACAGGTGTGATGAACCGAGGCAGAATCACAGTCACTAGGGGAATTATTAACTGTGCGTACAAGATATAACCGATTTGTCTCTGTGCTCGCTTTGTAGATGCTTTCACATTAACTGAATCTAACTTCTTCTTCATTTCTCTAATTGTCATGAATGCGAGAACTATGCAGATCAAATAGTAAACAGTGACAACTACTGCGCCGTAAACCTGCTGGAAAGCATAGGCTTGCTGTTTCTAAACAGAACATTGAAAAAAACATCATTTTAAAAACAAACTAACCGTTGAAGCCACCAATAACAACGGAATTGGATCTTCTTCAAACCAATATTTCTCATAACCAATTGCGTCCGGATTTATAGTTCCCAAGCAAGCCATATTCGCTGCATTTAAACCAAATATCCAGCCGAGTGAAACGCTTATAGTCGAATAACCAAGTATTTGAAATGTTGTTAATTGTTCGTTCCTCACAATTAGCCAATAACGGTAGAGATACTGAACTGGAATGACTCCACATCCCATATATTGGTTGCTATTTAACAGGAAAACACACGGGCAAAACGAAGAAAATCCAAACAACGAAATCAAGCCGTCGAATGTGTAAACAATTAATCCGTCAACGATTCTCATTCTCTAAAACACAAAATGCTTTGAAATACATGCAATTTCCACTTACCGCTTGGGTGATAAAGTAAATGACGCTGGTGTAGGACTGTCCATCACACACATCAAGATGAGCATCTTGCGGTAGGGCTTGAAATTCTGGGGCGTCTGGTTAAAAATCAAGTAGAAGAGAAGACAACTCAAGAAAACGCAAATCGCAAACAAAATTGAGGAAGTAACTAGACGAAAAGCATAAATAGAAGTTTCTTTGTAGACTGTTTTGTTCGCATAAGAAGCAAAGTAGTGTTCGTTTAGAACGTAAGGGTTGTTCGGATTCAAAACAGTCATCTTTAACTGTGAGAGTGTAATCTGTTAACAGAGTGGTTTAAACTTGTTCAAGACAGTATGCTTACAATTAGAGCACGCCTATCCAGTCACTTTTCGATCCGTCTCAACTACAAATAGTTTTTATCGACTTCTCATGGCATTTCCGCTTTTAATTGCAATTGTGAATACAATTCTTGAAATTCCATACAATTTTGGCTCATTAGTTTTAGACATCAAAAACTCGTTTTAAAAGGCCGTTTACGCTTTAAAAATCGTAGCGATTTTGTTGTAGACGATTAAACAAAAGACGCAAGTTATCTGGTGTTGTTTAATCATTTAAAACTCAAACATTGAACTTTTATTATTGAGACAAAAAAAGTTATGACAAAAAGTTATGATGACATTACAATTTGAAAGTTTGATTAGTGAGTAAACAAATACAAATAAGTTCTTTCGCAAACAGCTTTGTTAATTAACAACTACAACCAAACTATCTTGCAACGTTTACATAAATGCCATCATTCCGAATACAAATTTATTAATTTACAACTTCAGTTTAAGGTAGGTGTGGAAGCGTGGTGAACAAAAACTGTTGTTCTTACACTGCTGACTGCTGTTGATTTCCAGCGGTAGTTTTCTGAACATGGAATGAATTGAAGACAGAACCGTCTAAACGGGGCAATCAGGAGAATAGTTGAAATCATGTTTAGAGAGGGAAACCATTGATTAATTAAACTTATATAATCACCGACACTTTTGTTTGGAATATTCAAATAAGCAAACGTCGGTGCAACATAACGAGGCAAAACAACTATTAAAAGAGGGATAATTAACTGTGCGAACAAGATTCTGCCGATCTGTTTCTGCGCTCTTCTTGTCGATGGCTTTACGTTAGCCGAAGCAAACTTTTTGCGAATTTCTCTAGTCGTCATGAACGCAAGTATCAAACAAACAATATAATAAACAGAAATAATAAAAGTTCCAAAGAATTGATGAAAAGCATAGTTTTTATTGTTCTAAACAGAAAATATTTTAACATGTTTTAAGAAGAAACTAACCGTAGAACCGACAATTAAGATGGGCACCGGCTCTTCTTCAAACCAGTATTGTGCAAAGTCTATTTCGTCTTCGTTTATATTCAAGCACGTCATGTACACTCCGTTTAGTCCGTAAATCAGTCCTAACGAGATACTCAAAAATGAATAAAGCAATATTTTGAAAGTTGTCGGAGGCCTGTTTCTAAAACAAACTGTTAAAAGCAATAAAACATTCAACGTACCGTTTAATTACATGATGTCTGTAATAATATTGTATTGGAATTATTCCACAACCAACATATTGGTTGATACTTGTGGCAAACACGCTCGGACAATATGCGGAAAAGCCAAACAACGAAATCAAGCCGTCATAAGTGTACATCACAAATCCATTTGAAATCCGCAGTCTCTAAAATGCAAGTTGTTTTGGAATATGTGTAATTTTAACTCACCAGTTGTGTCCCGAAATAAACAATTCCCGTGTAAGTGTCAATTGTTATCATTAAAAACAGCATTTTTCGATAGGTACGGAAATTCTGAGGGCATTTGATTTAAAATTAGGTAGAAGAGAAGAACACTCAAGAACGCACAAATTGCAAAAGTCGCCGTGTTGTTTATTTGTCTAATCATGTACATGGACGTTTCTTTGTAGGTCGTTTTGTTCGCATAAGAAGCAAAATAGTGCTCATTCAAGACGTTTGGATTTCTCGGATTTAAAATTACCATTCTCCGAACACTGTTTTAAAACTAAAATCAAAACGAACGTTTTTGGTTACAAACTAGGCGCAACTTTACTCAAAACAATGTGCCGATAAATTTGGAGCTTACTTACTCAATCCGCCTTTACCCGGCTACAAAGAAGAATTCCGTTCTGCACATACAAACATCCAAGTTCCTCCGGTGTTAGACATCAGAGATATCACTACAAAAGGGCGCTTACGTTTTAAACTCGACATTTAATCCTTTCTAAACATTTGATCTCAAATGTCTTTTAATGAGTAAGCAATACAATTTATTGATTGAAAGAACTTTATTAAAAGAGTTACAAATTTAACTTGTTTAACTTGTAGGATTAGATTGAATAGCAGTTGACCGCACAGTACTGGTTGTCGTTTGTTTGCATTGCTTGGAGCAGGTCACAAATTGTAGGCAGAACTTTCGGAACGGAGCTATCAGGATGGTTGTTGAAAGCATACTTAAGGAAGGAAACCAACTGTTTGCGAAGCTTACATAATGTCCAACATAGTTGCTGGAAATGTTGAAAAAGGCAAATGCCGGCGAGATGAACCGAGGCATAACAATAGTTAACAGGGGGATAATTAATTGCGCATAGAGTGTTTTCGTAATTTGAGCTTGAACTTTCTTTGTTGATTGCTTTATGTTGGCTGAAGCAACTTTCTTGTTCATTTCTTTGACAGTTATAATTGCGAGCACGATACAGACAACATAGTAAACGGAAATGGTTACTGTCCCGTAAATCTGATGAAAGAAATAACTTTGATTCTTCTAAGCAGAAAGTGTCAAAACGTACTTTAAGAATAAACTAACCGTGGAGCCAACAATTAAAACAGGCACCGGTTGTTCTTCGAACCAATATGAGCTGTAGTCTGTCCCGTCCTGATTTACAGCCCCTAAGCATGTCATATATATTGCATTCAGTCCGTAGATTAAGCCGAGCGACAGACTCAATAATGAGTAACTAAGTATTTGAAATATGTTTAAACCTTTGTTTCTGAAAACAAATTGTTAAAACTTCTAACACTTTAACGAACCGTTTAATCACACGATAGCGATAAAAGTACTGAACTGGCAATATCCCAATTCCCAAGAACTGATTAATGTTCACTACAAAAACGCTCGGGCAAAATGCCGAAAAGCCAATTGAATAAACTGGGCCTTCAAAGGTGAATAACATCGATCCACTTGCAATCTTTAGTCTCTAGAACACAAGATGTTTTGAAATACATGCAACTTCCACTTACTACTTGAGTCATATAATATGCTATTCCGCTGTACGTGTCAATTACAATCAGTAGAATGAGCATCTTTCGATAAGGCTTGAAATTAGATGGCATCTGGTTAAAAATCAGGTAAATCAATAAACATCCCATAAATAAACAAACTCCAAAGGCTACGGAGTTGTTAATTTGGCGGAACATATAAACCGATGTCTCCTTGTAGATTGTTTTGTTAGCAAATGATTCAAAGTAGTTTTCGTCTCCAACGTACGGGTTATTCGGATTCAAAACGGTCATCTTAAAATACTTTTAATGTTTCACTCAAAAACAAGTAGGGAGAGTTCCGCAAAAGAGAGTTGAAAAAATGTTTCAATCACAGTTCTTTTTTTGAAAGCGAAAAATCTCTTGTGCTCTGTTTTTCAAATAAAGAACTCTTTTTTCAACTTTCTTTTTTTGAGGAACGCTAATAACAAGTATTTTCTTAATCAAACAAGCTTTTAACAAATTTGTACATACAAAACAAGACACCACAAGATCGTTAAAAGGTCGTTTACGTTTAAAAAGCGGAGTTTACTTATTTTGTTACAAACCTGTGATCTAAACATTGTATCTTAACCGTTCAAATGACTTATGTTTAATGCTAAAAAGGATGTGCTTGCAAATAACGAGAATACATTTTAAAGCGCGAAGTTATCTAATACAATTCCTATTTATAGATTTGGTCCAAAATGGATTCATTGGGCGTCTCGTGGGCAATCAACCACTTAAATGGAAATCAAAATGCACCCATCGAATTCATCGAATCGTCAAGTGTCAACAACAAATCAAACTTTAGCAACGACGAATTAGATAATATTATGAACAAATGTGCCGACCAGATGAACGGAATGAATTTGATAGAAGCGGAGCCAATTACAGTAAGAAACAACGTGTTTAAATAACCACAATTCTTTTAAGGTAGCAGTTAAAATAACATCACAGTGCGGATTGGAACTTGCTTTTGAGTTTTCAAACTTAAATTCAAACTTAAAGCAATTTGATTCGGTCACACAATTAAATGAAAACGTTTACAAACAACTTGTGCTGGAAGGCTTTGGAACATACGATATCCATTTAATTGTTGATTTAATGACCGGAGAGCGACTTTTTCATGAAAGTTTACTGACTGACAAACACACTTATCACATCGTTGTTGGGCCAAAAGCAGAAGATCCGGATCAACGAGTAAGTTAAACATTTTTGGTTGTTAATTAAACAAACTTTTAGAGAGTCAAGATCAAATTGTCAATTAACGATCGATCTCCACAGGTCTTGTATGTTTTGTTGCATAAACCAGTTGTTTAAGTTGTTCATGAATATGTTGAGAATGTTGGACGTGTAATTTCTTTGAAGAAATTAAACGGATGTTATGGAAAATTTGTTTCGTGTGAGAAATCACATTTGGTGGCACACAATAATGAACATTTTAAAGTTACGACTGAACCGATAAAGTAAGTTGCTCTTCTTATGAACATTAAAATTACTCAGTGGACCAAAAATGTTAACACAAAAAAGTCTTTTGTCAAAAAGTTTCAAACACAAACAATTTTTTGCTTTCTACTTTTTTGGTCCATTCTGTACTTTTTAGAAGCTCTAACAGCAATTTGTTGAACGGATTTGATCAGGAATTTATTGTTAATCTGCAAGAACACTTGACCGTTGTTAAAGATCTGCGCACATTTCTAATTAAAAACGGAGACGAAATTCATGAAGCTATTGACAAAGTGATCAATTCCGGAGCATTACCATTTATAGTCAAATGTTTAAAAACGCCGAACGTCGAATTGCAATTTGAAGCATCGTGGATCTTAATTAACTTGTCTGCTGGCACACAGGAGCAAACAAAATTGGTTGTTGAAAGTGGTGCCGTTGAAGTTTTAATAAGATTAATTGATTCAGACGACCTTAAAATTGTTGAAAATGTCTTTTGGGCGTTTACGAACATGGCCTGTAAGTTGTTAGTGTCTTCTTTGTTTAAACAACACTTTTAGACGACGAAAAGCCAAGTTTTGCTCAATTTCTTCAACCGAAATTTGATTCAAAAACTTAACCGCATGATTTCAAAGCATTTCCTGTCAATGGACGAACGCTTGGTTACTATTATTCTGGACTTTGTTCAAAATGTCTGTGTGGACGACTTTGCAACGAAGAAATGGAATCGCATTCATTCAGAACTGATTCGCTCCATATTTAACTTCCTAACTTCTTCGAATGACGTGTTTGTTCTGTCTACTCTTCAAACACTTGTTCATTTGACGTCTCACTGCCACAGAGTTATTGAAGTTCTTTCACAACACGATGTAAATAGTTAAATTCTATTTGCATATTCAAAGCTTTTTTAGAAATCAATTTTCGTCATCAAGTTGATTCATCATCAAAACGCTGAAATTTGCTTGGAGGTTTTGAAACTTATTGGAAACGTTTTGGCGGGTCCGAACCATTGCAGTTCTGTTTATTTAAGAAACAATGTTTTGGATAGTTTGTCTGTCGTAATTGATGATGAAAATCCGTGTCCAGTAAGATTTAAATCAGTTTGTTTAAAACTACTTATAAACTTTAGTGCATTTTCCGTTGTTTGTCGAATATTGCAGCCGGAACGTCCAATCAAGTCATGCAACTTGTTAGAAGTGGTCTCATACAAAGAACAATTCCATTTTTAACAAAAGATCTAGAAGCGTGTCAAGAAATTGTGTGGATAGTTGAGAACATGGTTAGATGTTCTGGAAGAAAGTTAGACGATTTGAATGAAATAATTGAATCCGGAATCTTTAAACTTTTACATGAATGTTTACAGTCCGTAAAAGAAGGAAAGCACCAAAAAGAACTTGTCCAGTCAATTAACGAGTTTTTGGAGAAGTGTTCTAAAAAGAGTGACTATTTGAGAGAAAAGTTCTTTTTGGAAATAAATGAACGTTTTGAACACGAGCTTTCAGATATTTGAATTGTTGTTATTTTTTGTTTCAATAAATTGTTATCTGTTGCTTCAAATGCTTGTATGCATTAAAAACAACATCATTTCTCGCTTCCAGACTTTATCCAATGAGAAATGTTTTAATTTGCATTGCATTATTTTTAAAATCAAACGTGGACTTTGTGCGCTCTGTCTACGTTTTTTAAATCTTTACGCTTTCATGTTTCTTTTTAAATGTTAAAAACTACCGCCAAAAGTTTTGCTATAGTTATTTCCACCAAATCCAGCTAAATATCATCGTCTTTTGGACGCAACAATCAAACGTTAATTGCGCACTTGTAGGGTTTCTAAAATAAACTAACTTCGCTTACGTCGCATTGTTTCGAAACTGCCTCTAAATTTTAATCCCTTTTTAACATTTGCTGCTATGGCCTCATAAAACTTTAATACACGTTTATACACGTTACACGTTTTTATGGGCTTCCACGAAAAAAGTTTATCCTTCAAATAAGTTTCAAATGTTTGAGAAAAAAGTTTGTTTAATTCTTTCAACTTGTTTTTCGAGGCGAACTTTTTCATTTCAACACAACTTTTATACATTTTTCTCATTGCGTCCAAATGTTTACTCATTTCAACAAAAAGACAGCCACATCTCCCCGCCGTTTCTTCGTTTTAAAACCGACCAAAACATCTTTTTGAAAGACCACTAGGGCGCACACTCGCTATAACTAAAAGCGCCACAACTTCGCCTCCAAACAAAATTTAAAAGCCAATAACTCGGCGACCAGCACTGGGAAAAGGACGTGCAGCATGCATATATGCTGCACGCTCTCTCTCTGTTGAGTGAAGTGCTTGGGCGCCATTTGCCGATATTTCGTCCGCTTTCAAAGAGCTGTAGCTTTTACTTTTTTGCAAAGAGCGCGGATTTTCTTCGGATTTGAATTTCTCCTGTCTTGCTTGCCTTCGAGTAATTTCTACCGGCAATTGGGGTTTGACTGAGTGTTTTTAATGTTTGACTATATCTCTTTTCTTTAACAGAGTTTAAATAACACGACGTAACAGAGTGTTTGAAAGACATTTTATGCGAAAATTACATAAACGCCAATGATAGATATCAATATTGATTATCAAGCAGCTCTCTGCAATGATCTGAAATTGTGTGCGGTGGTCTGAAAGGGGCGGCATTGGTTGTAACTAATAACAGACCTCAGAGCTTTTTAAGCCACAACTATTTAATGACTGATAATCATTGTGTATTATAGCTGTCTCGTTCATTGTTGTTTTTAAGACTGATAACAAATAACTCGCGTTTAATCATTTTTCGTCAATAACATTTTAAATATCGCCTTCTCATGCGAACGTTCTGTTACTTATCTGATCTAATTGATTAGGCAAATTTCCGCTTGTTTCAGATGGACGACGAGCCCACAACATCGATGGGCGCAGACGACGGAGGAATGAACGACATGCTGTTAAACCAAGATCCGGCTGTTCAGCAAATATTCCAGCAGTTGTTGATGGCATTAAACAATGAACCGCTGCCGGAGAACTTGAACGAAACAGGAACAAAGCGATGATTTGGACATGTCTTTAAATGGGTTCGTTGAGTTAGAATACTGATAGGATACGTAATTAATTGCTCTGCTGATTGATTCAATAATTAAAGAACCGTAGAATATTGTTAATGTTTAGGGACAGTCGTCGACGCCGGAAACAAATGGTCTGCAAAGGTTGCAATTTGCTGAGAAGTCATTGTGCACATGGATATTGCGGGTTAGTTTGCATATTTGAAATACACTAATTTATCTTTCAATGATTGCAGTTCCTGTTACATCCGCGAGAAGATCAAGAACGGCGAGTGGACTAAAGAAAATCAACGACAGTGTGTGAATTGCCACGTAATTAAACGGCATTATGCAAAAGGGTTGTGCAGGTACTTATTTGTCTGTTTAATAACTAGACTTCAAACTTCTAGAAACTGTTATCAACGTGTCGTCTCACGTCCACATCAAAAGCTACGCGGCACAGACACTCCAAAATTAGAAGAAGAATCGTGTACTGAGTGCAATGAAGACAAACCGATCCACTGCAAAGGAATGTGTGTGAATTGCTATCAACGCGTCTTGAATCGAAACAAAAAGAAGGCCATCGACGACTTCAAGCCGGTTGCCGCTCAGAGCTGTTTCAAATGTAACGAAGAGAAGGCCCAGCCGTATATGAGAGGCATGTGCGAGTAAGTTGACTGTGAAAATGAGCAGTTTAAACAATAGATTTAGATCGTGCTACAAGGTTGAGTTGATGGAAAGTGACGACTACAAGAACGGACTGTTACGGACATGCAACGTGTGCAAGCAATTGAAGAAACATCATTGCAGTGGAATGTGCCAGTAAGATTTAAAAGTGACTTGCTAAACTTAGTTGTTGAACTTCAGAGTTTGTTACAAACGCGGTCGAATGCAAGCAAAAGGTGGCTTTGAGGATTCAAGTGTTCGGATGTGCGCCGCTTGTGGGCAACTAAAGAAGATTGAAGCCAAAGGATTGTGCACGTAAGAAACAAATTAAGTTGAACAATATTTAAAGATCCACTTTAGTTCGTGTTTTGGGCGTGTCTTCATGCGTTTACAGAATGCATCCAGCAATCACACAGAGCCAAAGCGCCAGAATATGCGTGTGTGTTCTGCGTGTAAACAGATGAAGAAGCATTGCTGTCGCGGACTTTGCCAACAATGTTATTATTTGGTCATCACTAAAAAGAAACTCCAATCGAAAGGCATCATTAGAAAAGACGACAAGTAAGTTGTTTAAATGTGAAGTTTAATAACTTTCTTCAAATTCCAGTCCTTCTTTCAACGATACCAGCAGTCAAGATCAGCAATCTCCATGTTCAAGCAAAGAAGTAATCGCCGGCGAAGAGTTGTTTAGTTGGTTGAAAAACAATGAAGGCAAAAACAAGAGTCAAGAGTTGTCGGACGATGATGACGACGTGATCGAAGTAACTCCAACGGATAGTCCCGTTAACAGTCAAGATGAAGAAGATATAGTCACACTAGATGATGATTAATATAAAGTTACCTAATTTTAATTGAGTTTCAACACTTCCTAGTGCCATTTATTCATTCTCCTTTTCCATTAAATTATGCGCATTTTCAAGATCAATAAGAATCCCGCCTAGTCTCCCTATTAAACGTCATTTTTCTAGCCTTCCCACAAACCACCTATCCTGTTACCTAACGCTTGTTTGTCTACTAACACTTATTGAGTCATTAACAGTTACTAGAGCACTAATCAAACATCTCCATTCGCCATTTTGTGCTAAGTTATGCTATTACACGCTGTTTTCAACAAAATCCTCAAGTTATGCTAGCATTTGGCTTTAAACATTTAATCAACTGTTTTTACCTGTGTGTTTTTATTCTAATAAAGCAATTTGTGTCGAGTTTAAACAACGTTTCGTAAAAAATTGGTTTTTTGTTTATTTGATTTCGTCATAACAATAAGACTGTTTTTATCGAAAAACTTCGTAATTTTTGCAATAAGCACT
Organism: Aphelenchoides bicaudatus; assembly: GCA_024699845.1. Taxonomy (NCBI): domain Eukaryota; kingdom Metazoa; phylum Nematoda; class Chromadorea; order Rhabditida; family Aphelenchoididae; genus Aphelenchoides; species Aphelenchoides bicaudatus. The sequence goes on along the minus strand of JAMPIN010000018.1, from coordinate 92,686 downwards.
CATTGATCTTATGAAAACATGGGAAAACGGCGTAAAGGCCATTAATGTCTTTGCTTCCTTTCTGCGCATTTGTTTATTTCATCACCTGGCTGCTTCTCCGGTAACACTTAGTTCAATTTTGGTTGTTATTTTGCTTTTAAAATGGACGACGAGCCTGTTGAGCAAAAGCCGTTTGTACGTGGAAGACGTCTAGCTTCTTTAAAAGCCAGCCAGCAGATATTTTTGTTAGCCGGGAATGAAGCCGTTATGCAGCAAATTGATGATGCTAATCAACCTGAACAGCCAACAAATAACCGTTCGACTCAATCTGATGAAGAATATTCACAGGAACTTGAAAGTTCAAGCGAAGAAGAAGATCCCATTGACAATGACAACAATGTAACTGATGTTGAAGAACCTGAAAGTTCAAGCGAAGAAGATCCCATTGACAACGACCACAGTGTTGAAGAAGCTGACTCTTTTGGTCCGAAAAAGAAGCGTGGAGGTCGTCCTGTTACAATTGTTGAATGCAAATCATGCAAACAAGTAGAACCGAATCGTGCCAACGGTTACTGCAAGTAAGCTTATACTTTAATGTTTTAAACAATTAAATTGTATTTTGTTTAGGAAGTGCTACTCTCGCATTTATCAAAGCCAATACAGACAAAAGAATCTTCGAAAATGTGTAAAGTGCGGAGAGATGAAAAACCACGCAGCAAATGGAATGTGCATGTAAGTGAATTCCTTCTTCCTAATTACAGTGCATTGTTTTAATTCCAGAAACTGCTATAACCGTGTAATTGTTAAGCCAAAGCAGAAGACAGAAGCATACAAGCATGGAAATTTGAGACAATGTTCCGAGTGCAAGCAAACCAAAAGACATGAAGCAAAAGGAATGTGCAAGTAAGTGATAATGTTTATAAGTTATTGATGTTTATTTGTTCCAGAGTTTGTTATGAACGTGTGGTTAGAGCTCCCAGAATGCGTGCCAAAAACTATAACGTTTTTGATTTGATCAAATGTGAACAATGCGGAGAGCGAAGAAAGCATGTGGCTCGAGGACTTTGTCGGTAAGCTTTATATAATTGATTTGAACGAAAAGTCTTTAGAACATGTTACAATCAACATTCACACAAAAACTCATCTGACAAAGTCGAACAAAAGAAAAAGTCTTCAAAGTAAGTTTGAATTAAATTTACATATTTAAACACTTTGCGTTTAGAACACCAAAACGTGCCAAATCATTTCCAATGCCTATTCGACCGATTAAACGTGAACGTGTTATGTCTTCATCAAGCGAGGATGAAAACGAGCGTCCATCAACTTCCAGCCAATCAACCGTTCCTTCGTTTAATTCCAGTAATGTCAAAGTTAAACCGCAAGAAGAAGATGTAAAGATTAATTGAATTCGTTAAACGATTGTTGTTTTAAAGTGAGGTTGCAATAAACAATTAACAACATGAATATTATGTGTTCTGTCTTGAAGACAAAACGTTCCAAAATTTTATTTGTTCAAGTCACAACCTCTCAGTTGGACTCGAAACAACTACTAACCTTAAATCTGGGTTAATAAACCGAAGTTATCGACTGAGATCGAGTGCTTATTTCAACAAAAAAGCAGCAACATTTATGGGACTTTAATCTTTTGTTCTCTAGCGCTCTCTCTCTTCTAAACACAACTTTTCAATATTGAGTGCGTGTTGTGACAGAGAACAATCAGTGCATTTCAAACTTCTTCATTTTTGCACATTTCAATTTAAATGGAGATGCAGAAGACAATACAAATCAAGGAATAGTGCCGACAAGGAGAAGCCATAATCGGTAGATTGTAACACAATCTTTATACTATGGACTTGGTTTTCAACTATTTATTCTGACGTTAAGATTTGGAAGATGGACAGCTTGTTACATGAATTAATCGGCTAAAAGGTTCAAGGATCAATCAGTTGGGCGAACTTAGAATCTTGTTTCTTCAATTCGTCTTGGGTCTTCTCGTCAAGCTCCGACCACTTGTCTTTTACGTCTTCTTTGAATTTTTTGAATTCTTTATTTGATCCATCCTTCATTTCGTCGACGCGCTCATTGTAGAATTCTGTGAACTCTTTAGCTTCTTCACTTCTTTTGGTGGTCTTAAGATTTTCATCCATCACCAACTTCATTACTGCGTAAAGATCCTCGTCAGTTTTGTGCCACTTTGCTGCCAAGCGAACCATCGCCTCTTCCGTTTTCATTTTCAACACCTCTTCCCTGTACTTTTGTTGTCTATCAGCCGGCAGTTCTTGAAGCGCCTTTTGTGGTGGAATCAATTTGGCAGATGGGGTCACGCCAGCAAGGCTGGGACTTTGCTTGTCTTCATCGGTCAACTTCTCATATTCTTTCTTCGAGTTCATAGCCACAGCGTCGTAAGCTGCTTCGCTGTCATCAGGCATCAAGTCAACTTGTTCGTAGAAGAACTTCAAGTATTCACGTCCAGCATCTGTACCTTTGAAGTTCTTGATTTGCTGAGAAGTTATCAGTTTTAAAATCTTGTAGACATCCGGATCATCTTAAAAACTGTTATTTGTTTGTTTGCCAGATTGAAATCACTGACCTTTGTGCATTCTTGCGTACAAACGGATAAGTCTATCTACGGGCAGATTGATGTTGTCGGTGTTGAAGTAAGTCTTGTAAACAGTTTGACGATCAGCGGGCAACGCTTGATAAGCATCGCTGATCTCCTTCTTATCTAAACTAACTTTATTAGCGTTAAAACTACTCAATAAAACTTACCGGCGTCTGAATCAGAAGCACTGTCCTTTTCTAACGGTGCCGACCAGCAAAGTCCGACTAACAAGGCAAAAACAAGCAACTTCATTTTAATCAACCAAAATGAACGAATGATTGCGGAAATTAATTTGCGGCAAATTATATAGTTACACTGCTTCAAAACAAAGTGAACAAACAAAATAGGAATTACACTTTGGAAACTTGTTTTGCTTTCTTTCTTCGATTGATCATTTTTTACAACGAAAAACGTTTTGAGGAACAACAATTGATTTGACAAATAACTTTTATTTTCTGTAAAAATGTTACAAGTAATCATTGCTCGTTGGATGCCGGATCAGTCTTCTAAAAGTCATCTTGTTAAATTACAGGGTGGACCAAAAAAACGTTAACACAAAAATTGTTTGTGTTTGAAAATTTTGATTGACTTTTTTTTGCTGTTGGGGTTGGCCCCGGTTTAAGCTACTTTTGACTAGTTCGGCAATGTTGGACTTCAATTTCAATTCAGCTTTTGTTTCCTCGCTCAAAGCTGACCATTTTTCGGTAACGTCTTTAACAAACTTCTCCAATTCTGCATCAGATCCATCTTTCATTTGTTCAGAGCTGGCGTAGTACTAAAACAATATTGATAAAACATGTTGTTGCAAACAAAACTCACAAACTTTAGAAATTGCTTTCCCTCGTTGCTGCCCTTAAAATCGTCTACTAATTTTTTGTAGATTAAGTGCCAAATGTTGAAAATTTCTGGGTCGTTTTTGTGGATTTCTGCGACCATTCTAGCAACACTGGCTTCGGAGTTACCTGTGTTCTTCTCCGCATATTCCAGATAAACTTTTTTGCAATTTGGAGACAATTTGTGAATTGCTTTGATCAACTCAATTTCTACAATTGAATACGCATTTGTTTAAGTTATTTAAAAGCTTACCCGCACTTGTATCACGTTTAACTATCGGTGTCGAACAACAAAATCCAACAAACAATGCAAACAAAATTACTTTTAGGACCATGCCTTTAACTTTCGAATCAATAACAACGTAAATAGAACGGACTTGAAAGTAAAACGAGCAACCGATATAAATTGTTACACTTTTGCTGCACTTGCCAAAGTTTTCAACGAAACTCAATTGCCTTTTTATTGTTGGAAGTGTTTATTTGTGACAAAATACAACGTTACAATTAAAATGTCAATGTTTGTTTTATCCGTAATCTAAAATTTAAATGATTAGTTAAGTTAAATTCAAACATCCTCACTTTCAATGAATGGTTTCAAGTCCTCTTCGTATTCAAGTGCTTCTTTTTGTGTCTTTGCGTCTAGTTTGTTCCATTTGTCAAGAACATCTGTAATGATTTCAATACTTAAAATCAATAGTCACAAATACCTGTGCGGTGCTTTTTCAGTTCTTCATCCGAATCATCTTTAATGTCAGCAATTGATCCATAAAACTAAACAGTTTTTTAATTGGTCTGTTCGAAAAAGACTCACAAATTTCAAGAATTCCAAAGCTTCTTTTGATCCTTCGCCAAAGTCGACTTCGTTGTCTTTGAACTTCAACAACAGTATTTTGAACAATTCGGGATCTTTTAAGTGCATCCGGACTTCGGCGCGAGTGATTTGCTCGCCAGTTTTTGCACCTTCAAAGAAATCATCATAAGCTTTTTGTCGCTCTTCTGGCAATGAGTGAAATTGCTTTTCGTATTCAGTTTGCATGCCAATGAGGTCGACAATTTTGTGTTCAGATTCTCGAAGGTCATATTGTGTGTCATGATCCAATTCCAGATACTTTGCTTTAACTTCTTTAATAAGCTCATCAAAACTCTTGTCTGAAGTGTCTGGCATTTTACTGACACGCGAATAGTACTGAATGTTGCGTTTAAAAAACTTACAAACTTCAAAAACTGCCGCTTTGATTCGCTGATGTCTTTGCTGTTGGCTTCTTTTTCAATAGCCAATTTTAATATGCGAGACAACTCGGGATCTTTTACAATAACTGGCTTGTAAAGTTTAATGCTTTCTTTCTCGGACAATTTGGAAAGACTAGTTGCAATGTTTGCGACAATTTTCTTCTTATCTTCCGGTAATTTGCTGGCAAGTTCTGCAAGTTGATCTAAACAGGCTGGATTAAACATATAAGTTAAAAGTTATGTACCATCTTCAGTTGAATCCGCCAAAACCGTACAACAAGCTCCAATTAGCAGGACAAAAACTAATACTTTCATTGCAAAAACATGTTAGACGAAACAACTCCAATCAATTTATAGTCGTTGTCTTCTCGATCAAACAACAAAGAATTACACTTTTCTTGCACTTGAACACCGATTAATTTTAAAACTTGCTATCGAGCACTTTCTTAGGATTGCACAATCAAGTTGTTCTTTATTTAACTTTACATTCAATAATATTTACACAATTGATAGACACTTTGATTTAAAATGTTCACTCATCTAAAATTAACAACAGATTACTGTGTGGCTCGAAAAAACGGTTACACAAAAAGCAAAAAACTTTTTTGTGTTTGAAGCTTTTCGACAAAAAGACTTTTTGTGTTTGAAGCTTTTTTGTGTTAACGTTTTTTCGAGCCACACAGTAATTGAAAGTTCTTACTTTTAATAACTCCACTGAAGAAGCCATACTTTGAAGTCAATTGAGTCTTTGCTTCACTATCCAATTGCTTTCCACCGTTGATTGACATCTTTCACAAACTTTTCGAATTCTTCATATGTAATGTCGCTGATTTGTTCAAGACGGGTGGAATAGAACTAAACATTTGATTGGTGGAACTTTCTTTGTTTGAAGTCACTTACAAATAACAAGAAGTCTTTAGCTTGTTGATTTCCATCGAACTCGTTAATCACTTTTTTGACAATTGTTTGCCAATTTGAAAACACTTCTGGTTCCTTTTCGTGAAGTTCCGTGAGCATTTGAATCGTTTGTGCGTGAGACGACCAAGTAATGTTTTTCAAGTAATCAACGTAAATTTTTTGATCGTCTCCGGAAAGCTGAAGAAAAGCTTTCTGGACGTCGGTGAGTTTTTCTAAACACTTTATGATTGTGTTGAGTGTGTTTAAACTGTTTACCAATTAAATATCCAGGCAGTGACTTGATTAGTTCTTCTTTATCATTTCCACTGAACTTGTTTAATTCCTAAAATTCAGTTGTTAGCTACAGAAGTTTAAATAAAACTTGTACTTTTTCAACATTCAAAACAAAGGCGTCATAAACCAATTGAGATTCGTCCGGAATTGCCTCCAATTGAGCGTAAAAGTAGTCTAGAAACTTCCGTCCCTCGGCACTTCCTTTGTAAGTTTTGATTATTTGTCCATAAGCCAATCTCGCAATTTTATAAAGATCCTTATCCTCCTTTCTTCATGTGTGCAAACATCTTTACTTTTTGCTCTCTGCTCATAATTTGAGATTCGGGACTAAAGTAAAGCTTGTAAGTTTCTTGCTCTTCCGGCGGTAAAGCAGTGTAGGCTTCGAGCATGTTTTCATAACTAACTAAAGTAAACAAACAATTGAATAAAACGAACAAAGTAATTCTTACTTTCACTTTTCTCCAAAGGCGCCGCCAAACAAAGTCCAGAAAATAAGATAAACAAAAATGACTTCATTTCAACAACGACAAGCAAGCAAGTGTACAAGCAGGCAGTCTATTTTTATACAAGCAGACTCTCCACAGGCTCTGCTAAAAAAACAAAGAAGTTCAAACAACATAGAGTTTAAACTTGATGAGTGCGCAAGTTGTGCAGTTCTTCGAAAAAACACTGGCGGTAACCAATTTCCGTGTTTGGCTTTTTGCTCGGTTAATGGACTAATTTTTATTGCCTGCGGAACGAACGGCTTCTTGGTAATTTGTCTGTTTGGTTGAGACACTTTTACGAATCTTTATTACTATAATTAGTGTTAATAGAAACAACAAACAAAAAAAATCTTTATTTAAAACATCAAATTCAAAAGTCTTTAATAACTCCGCCAAGATTACTTTTTCTTCGTATCTCGTCTTTTGTTTCTTTGCTCAACTTTGACCATTTTTCATTAAGGTCTTTTGAAAATGCGTTGAATGTTTCGTCTGTTCCGTCTTCCATTTCATAAGCTTTCTTTCGATACTTAAAATTGGATCTTCAATATCAATCTTTAAATAAAGACTTACATAATTCATGAATGCATTGGCTTCTTTGCTTCCTTTATAATTGTCAATTGCGGCGTCTATGGCAGATGTGGCAAACTTGTAAAAGTTGGGATCAGTTTTGCGCAGTGCTGGAAGTTTGCGTATCAAATCTTCTTGTCCTTTTAAATTCTTTAAGAACTTTGCATATTCTTCTTTTTGCTCTGGTGTAAAAGTTTTGTAAAAGTCGAATACCTTCTTCACATCTAAACACTATTAAACGTCAGTTAAAACAGGTATATTTCACTTACCTTCTGCAGCTTTGTCTACCGGAGCTGCACAGCAAAGAGCAGCTAACAAAACAAAAGAAAGAAAAAGTAACTTCATTTTCAACAACAAAAAAAGAACTGTTCTTATTTATACGTTCTTTGTTTTTGCTTTCAAGAAATCAAACAACACATTCGAAGAAATGCAATTTTGCTCTCTTGTTTGTTTGATTGATCGATCAACTTTGTTGTTTGTTAAATTGTGAATAAGAGTTGTACAAAGAACACATTGTTATACAAATTAAGTAAAGACTCCGACGTGCATGATGATTTCTTGCGAACGAAGAATGATCATGTAAACAAATGGCTGGTTGACTTCGATTTCCTTTGGAAGGCTGCGTTTTGAACGACGCTGTGGAATCATCTTGTCCGCATGAGCTACTCCGATGTCGACTCGCTTTGAATTGATCTGAAATTGCAAAATTAGTTGTTTAATTCAAAGCTTTTAAAGTTTACTTCAATTTTGGTCTTTTGGACGAAATCGCCTATGTAAAGCTTCCGGAAAAGTGTCATCTCGGAAAAGTCAGCTGTTTCGGGGTCAAAGCCATGCACGAAGCTTGTTCGTTGCAACGCATTTTTAAATCCGGTTGTGTACTCAAAATCAAAACCTGGCATGGTCAACTAAAAGCGACTTGATTGTTAAAACTTCAACTGTTAAACTTACATTTATTTCGGCTTTGTGGGCGCTCATAGCGTGCAGGATTGTCCTTTTAGTCAAATGAGGCAATGCTTCCTTCAATCCAAAGCGCTTTTGAGGCAAGAAGATCAAGAAGGTGTACGGATTGGTTAGTTCATTTTCATCGTTGCAATCATCTGCACGGTTGGTGTTCATCATGCACTTCTTGCCTGGAGTTTGATCGGATGCGTTGAACGGAATGCGGACAACTCGGAAGTAATCATTTTCATAATGCGCAAAATGCTTGCTTGTTTGTTGCATCATTAGGATCTAAAAGAATCAAGAGAGTTTGTGAGTGCTTTTAAACGAATTACCGATCTGGTGGAATGTTTGTTGATATAGAACGTTTTGTGTGTCGGCTCATTGAAATCAACCTTCCAAGTGCTTTGAAACAACATAGATGCGGCAATAAACAACTTTGTATTTGGATCTATTTCGCTCACAAATTGCTGGACTTTCTGGTTTGTCACATTAGCTATGTCGTTGTTGATGAAGTTAGCCACGTCCTTGTTTGCAAAGTCAACATTTTTAATTCCATCTATCATTTCTTCAAGTATGGTCAAGTACTCCGGATTCAGAGTAATGCCATTTTGAAGATAAAGTTGCATGAAATCAGCTTCTTCTTGCTTCTTGCCGATACTTAGAACCAAATCACGAACATTTTTACGAAGATGAGTGATTTTTTGAGGTCCAGCATTGAATCCAGGGATGCACAACGCAAATTGCAAGTACTCCACAAAAAGAACGTCACCACCTCCATAATATGCTGCCGACAATGCCATAAAAATAGACAACGGTGAAATTAACATGGGACTGCCGACGCCTCCAAGTTCTTGTATCATTCCCATTGTGAAATTGAGCTGGCAATCCAGGTTCCAGAAGAGATCCATGTTGACATGAAAAGGTTAGATTTTAGTTATTTAAAAGTTAAGGAGAAACGACAAAACGCAACTGCTTAATAACGCACAACATGCCCAAGTGACTGCGCTTTCTTGCCGAGTAGATCCGGCAAACATGTGGCCGCGCAGCCCAAATCGATGGCAGAGGTTAGCGGAGATCTTCTTGGCGGCCAACTAACGCTTTTTACGCACACATTCCTTATGCAGATCGTGACTGTCAAAAACAAACTTTATTCGTTTTAAATATTAATTGTCAATTTAAAGTTCAGTTCCACAAAAACAATCAAATAACATTTTCTGTAAACAAATTGGAAACAAAGATCTGTTATTTCTGGTTCTTTAATCAAATTGTGTTCGATTACTGTTTGTCGTTTTGTGTCTCAAGTGTATTCAAATTTAAACGCCCGCAAAGCTTATTAAAAGTACAACATTTAAATAAGCACCGTAGCAACCGCTCACACATTTGCAACAAATTATGTACACGACAAACAAATTCCACGGTATGTATTTTTAGATAATTTAATTTGTTACACGGATTTATTGACGTTTCTTGCAAAATCGGTCTGGTCAATTTGTACACCGAGGCCAAACTTTATTTAGTTTACGTATGCATTTTATTTGTCGAACAATGTGATGAAAGCACAAGAGTATACTGCTTCGACCAGAACGCACACAACATTTGTGACTTTAATTGAATGTAAAATATCTGCGAAGCGTAGACGTTTTTAAAAGTCCGGATTAATTTAAATTGAAACTTTTTGTAATCTACACTTGCACGTGGTTTTGTTTTCGAAGCATAGCGTTACGTTAGAGATAAAAATGGAGGCAGAAATAAGCCGTGATCACTGCTGCTAAATGTTTACATCCGTAATGTTTGCACAAGAAAATGAGTTGATCATAAAGTGCGAGTGTTCTGGAAACTTAGTTTGAGTGCTTAAACGTCAAAAAAGGATAAAGTTTTGTTTTACATAATACGTCGTTTTCTTTAAAACAAAGAATAGAAACTTCATTATATTTTGATCTCTTTGCTCAATCAAAATGAAGCCAACAACCGAGGCACGAAAAGTCCGACGTGTTCACAAATTTATCAACCCCAAAAGCATTATTATTCACATTTGCTCCCTTCAAATATTGTGAACAAAACGCCCGTGAGTTTATTGTGTCGCGTCACCCGGCACAAAACCTGTTCGGGTCTCACAAATCCAAATAATTATAGTCTGTGATGTTTGTCATTTGGACAGGATGTTAAAAACAGACTATAAATACTGTCCTTTCTGTCAGGAATTGTTTTTACGTTTTAATACAGTAACTTAAAATAACTTCAATTTAATGCACTAAAATTACAAAAATAGTGCAACTATGTTTACGTCAAATGTTTCTTTATAGTACACCTGGAAGTTAAAAATGTGCATCTTGAAATGCATTTATTTCAACATTAGTTTTTAATCCGTACACTGCGTCAGACACTTTGCAAGACTTAGTGCACTTTTGCTTTCAAAAGGCAAAAAATGTTTGTGTTTGAAACTTTTTGACGATAAAGACTTTTTTGTGTTTGAAAATTTTTAACAAAAAGACTTTTTTAATTTTTGATTGAATTTTAAACAAAGTGTTTATTTATTGCAATGTCGGAATTTAGAAATTTAACACCCACATTAATATTTGTCGCATTTCTAAATTCCACTTTAAACTTCACGTCAACTTCTATATTTGCCACCAGCTCAAAACTCCGTAAATAACTTCTTGCCCTAAACTGAGTCACCTTTACGCTTAATCTCACTTTCCACCATCTAAAGCAACAATTGAGGCGGACCGGAGTGTTACACAGCTCTTGTTTGCACTTATTCGTTGCACTTTTGTTCTTGACGCAGTACGTGCAACCACGACTGTTAAACTACACCGAAGAGTGCAGTTTCACTGGAATGGCCTTTAAGCAGTATGGACCAGAGTTTGTTATCTTTGTTGTTTAGGAGGTCTACGTAATAGGTTTTGACTATTTCAGCTGTCCGACAAATTACTAAATTGTAGCCGCATTGTGGAGCAGGTGATTTGTATAGTGGACACTTGGTTTGAAATAGCTTTAAATTGTTGCCTTCGCGGGTTCTGTATTCATATCTAATTAAGTGAAAGGGAAAAGGTCGAAAAGCTAAAAGTTAAGTTGTTGTTGCTTTTTGGTGACGGAGTTCGAGATGTCTGGTTCTGTTATTTAAAGTTGTTTGGATGTGTTGCCTAAATTTGAAATTCTTGAATGTTTAGACTTTGATGCTTCTTGTATATTCAAAGTTCGAGTGATCTATGTAAAAGTGAAAACATAAGGGTCAGAATTTTAAATGCTACAAAATGGAAGTTATGAAATTTTAATGTAGGCGATCTTTGTCTTTACAAGTGATAAATAAAAGTCTTAAACAAAGGTTGCATCAAAATGTTCCATTAAAATGATAGCTGTCTTGAAATGTTTCATCAAAATGATAGATGTCTTAAAATGTTGCACCAAAAACGTCAACTAGTCCAAAAAACACAGTAATTATTTTAAACTTTCAAAATGTTGCATCAAAAACGTCAACTAGTCAAAAAAACACAGTAAGCAGTTTAAACTCATTCTTTTAATCTCTGAGCACAGTAATTACTTCAAACTTTCAATTAAAACATCTTTCAGTCTTTAATCTCTGAACACAGTAATTACTTTAAACTTTCAATTAAAATATCTTTCAGTCTTTAATGTTTGAGCACAGTAATTACTTCAAACTTTCAAAGTTACTTAAATGTTGCACTTTGAAGTGTGTTGTCTTTAAATGCAAAACAAAAAGGTCAGAATTGTAAACGAAACGAATATGTTGCACTCTTTGTGTTACAGAATCAAGTTCTCCAAATTAATTTACAATTCCGCGGCTGCAACACAATTACGCATAGCACCAAAGATAATATTTTAGGCACTTACTCGGAATCTATTAAGTGAACAGTTTTTGTTCCGTTTGCTGGAATTGGAAATTAACTTAAAGGAAGTTTTGTAACAAAACTTTGGGAATTCTTTATGAATCATAAGTGCGGGCTTAAAAATTAATAAGCGCCGGTACGTGCAACTTAAACTTTAAGTCCTGTCGCACTTGCTATATTTGTCGCGTTTGTTGAAATTTTTAATTACTTTTTGGAAATTCTAAAGCCAACAGCAACAATTCAAGTACACATTGGTTTCATAAGACTTTTGAAACAAATTGGAAAAGTTGACGCAAATCGAGCATGATCCACAAAAACTACAATGTACTTTAGTGTCAAGTTCTGTCATTAATTGAACATTTTCGAGAACAGAAAGCAAGGTTTTGTGATTAAACAATCTGCCAACGCAATCCGCATTTTGCTTTATGAACAAGATGGATTTGTTGTTTAAAACTACAAAACCGAGTTTATTGAACCGTTTGGAGATATTTGATCAATTGTGCTTTTCGGATTGTAATATTTAATAACAAGTATGTGCTTTATTTTGTGCCGACCAAGCACGTTGCTGACTCAACAAAATAATTTGCACTTTTTGATTGATTATTGAAAACGCAGTTCAAAAGTTTTTAAACTTTCGAAAAAGAAATTGATTAAACAAATGTGACACAAAATTTGAGAACTTACTCTTTTTTGAAAGAGCATTTTAGTCTTTCTGAAAAAGAAACGCTTTTGTGTTTTAAAGACAAGTTTACTTGTTTCTTTTTTCTTTTTTTGATTAAACAAAACACACTCGTCCAACCTCAGTTACTTTTAGTCAGTATGTTCTAATAAGTGTAGTGTCGTTGCAGAAAGTGTTCATAGTTGACTCACAGTTTATTCAATTTGAACCTTTGGAGAAAGTGACCAAGTTAAAGTGTAGTGTAACAAAACAACTTTCTGACTAAATTTCAAGGTTGCTCTGTTTTGCCGTCCAGGTGATTTATTTTGATAAGCATATGTGGGGGTTTTGTATGCAAAGTGATTGCTGGCATATAGCGTAACGGTGAGAGTGAATTGGGGTGCTCGTTTGTTGCGGTAATGTAGGGTAACAAGTGGAATGGCTTATTGGCATGCAAATCCGCGAAAGTTTGAATAGTATTCGGTTAGAGATTTCGGTTTTTGTGTTTTTGACGTTTTCCAACTGTATTATGTCTTTTAATTGCAAAAAGATCCCGTTCAGAATCTCTTCAGAATTCGTGTGCATCAAACAAACGAAGCATGTTTGTTGAATTTCTGCTACACCGGAAACCTTAATGATCGTGTATACTTTTCTCCTTTTTAATTTGCAACGAACCCGCAACCATCATCAAAACAAACGCTTCAAGTCCAAAATCCCAAAAATTGATGCTTTCCTGAGAACTTATCAAGCTTGCCTCCGTGCAAACTGTTCAAACAACTTCCATCCGTATGTTTAGACAAATCGCCCTTTTACGCTTTTTTGCGCTTTTTGTAAACAGATTTTCATCCGAACTCCTTCACGGTTTTTAACGTTGTTTGCCTATTTTTTGTAGTCAATAGAATTGGCGTGATGTTTCGAGAAATCAAAAATTGACACTTTATTGTTTAAGTTCCGCTTAAAGTCGAAAAGTCTCACAAAAGTTTAAAAGTTCAGTTCTAAGAAGTCAATGTTTTAACTACGAATTCGGTGACTTAGAAACAATTTGTTTGCTGAAAGTGCACGAATGAAGGAAGTGAAGGAATGAAATGTACCCGAAAAAGTAGCAACGGATTAGACACACCTTTGAAAACTTTTGAGCAACTCCATTTCTACGAACTCAATGTTTTAACTACAATTTGAAGATTCAAAGTAATCTAAAAGTTTGTTTCCCAGACATTTCAACAAAATCTGTTCTTAAAACTCAACGTTTTAAGTGCATACAAATATTTTTATACTTTTGGGTGTTTCCAAACATTGTCTCGCACCACTCACTTGCTCCTGTTAGCAAAAAACCGACCTAAAATTGGACTCTTGTTTGGCGCCTACCACGCCAACTTCCAAATTAGATGAAAAACATTCGGGCGATCAACCAAATTGTGTTTTGCACTTTTTGGCGAACTTGTTACCTGTTTAACTAAAAAGAAACCGAGGCGTGTCCACTTAAGAGCGTGTGACAAATTTAATTGGCGCTTTAGGTGGTCATATAAGTTGAAATCTTCAAAAAAGTTAATTAAACAATTGGAAAATGAGTAATGCGAGGAAAGAAGTCACGCAAACAAAGTTTGAGTTAACAGACCGAAATGATGTGAATGCACTTTTGTGATAGTTTTAAAACACCCACCACATTATATTTGAAAGCTGTGCACTTTAAAATCAAAACTTCGCCCGTAAACAAGGTTATCATTTTCCGGTGTTATTGATTATGTAAAAACCGTAAAATGATGTGACCTTTTTAATCGACTTGATTGATTTTTGATCATTTGAATGCATTGATTTAACTTGTTGATTTAAATGTATGACATATCTTTTAAATAGCCTACATATTCATTGATCATTCGCATGACCTTTCCACAAACAACACGCGATTGAATTACCGGAATTTGTTACCCTCTGCATTGTCTAAACGTGCCAAAAAAGCAACAAATGTGCTTTTGAGACTGTCCAATTGAATTTGAATGGTTTCATTTGTTAATTCATTCAAACAGATACTGTAAAACTCTCTCAAAAACAAAGATCACATTTTGTGAATAAACAAGAAGAAGTAATAAACTTTGTCTGTTTTGACTACATTATTACAACGAATTTAATGAAAGGTCTCAAAGATTGCTCAAAACCTCAAAACATGTTGTTTCTATTTTCGGTTCTGTTGTTGATTAAAGTTTATGATTAAAGTTTTTGTTTCAGTTGAATACAGAAAATGTTCATGCAGAAAAACGTTCTCGCAAAACAAAGCCCCACTTCCACGGGTGCATTTAAATTTTTTCCAAGAACGACCGCCGCCAAAAACCCACGTACGCATTGCACCTCACAGAATTAAATATTTATGGCGTTAAATTGGCAACAACAAATGTACTTTTGTCCACCATTCGTTGTTACCACCACTCTCGTGATGAAGCGATTAGCGCTATTTTGCACCTTTTTGGCTACTTGCACCTTTCTGGCAATTTGCACAGAAATAACCGCACCGACTTGTTACCTTCCAAACAAAAGGTCTTTTAATGACGGTGTCAGTTGAAGAGAGGGATTGGCCGGCGATTAGCGAACAAGTGGTTTTATCTTTGCGATGATTCTTAGAACAGAGGGAGACATTTTTGTTACACCGAACGTGGAAAAACTGTTTTGCTACTGACGTTGAATTTATAATTATTTGGGGCTTTCGGCAAACTTATAGAATGTCTGTTCCGGCACGTAGGCAGTTCAATGGGTAAAAAGACGCCTCGAGTGGACTGGCGCGAACGGGAGTACATTCCAAGTCTATGTGAACTTTTGTACCTTCGTTCAACATCGCTTCTGTTTGGGTAGGGGATTTTCGGAAATGATAGGGAAATTGTTAGGATTTGGATGGATTAAGTCGATTGTTATGCAAATATTTGGCTTCAAGTTTTCTAATTTGTCGAGTGGACTGTTGCACTTCGGCACGTTGCTGCAGTTTGGTGATCGTTTCCGATGGCTTTTGGTTAAATTTAGTTTGAACATGTGTGTTACACCTCCACACTTTTAGGTTTAGTCTCCCGACTGTTTTCTTCGGTGTCTTCTCTTCGTAAATCAAACACCGACGAGCACTACTGTTTGTTTATTAGGCGAACGTTTTGTTAAAACGGATTTCAACACTGTTTTTGTTGGCTAATGGTCTTCAGGGTATAAAAATTCAAATAGGGAGTGTCTTCTTTTACGAGTTCTCGTTACTCATGTTAAAAACGTCAAAAGAGTTTTTAAAGACTCGTTTAATATACTTTATTTGTTTTTGTTTCGTTACTCAATCAAAAATCGAAACGCCAAATGAGGCTTTTTTGTTTTCTAAAAACGTCGAGCTTTACGATCTTTCTTACCTTGAGAAAGCGAAAATGTTTTTGTTTAATCAATCAAACAACATACTTATTTGTTTTCAAACTGACTTGATTTATTTTTGTTTTTGTGATCGAACTGTATTTGTTACCGTTCTTTGTTTGTTACACTTGTTTTACGTTTGTTGATCGGTGGTTGCTTAAAAACAATCGACTTAAAAGGGCACGATGATGTTGCGATCGTCGGTGACAAAAAATCAAAAAAGGAGTGGTCCCGAATGATTTTATAAGGCGAGGCTTTTATGCTTTCTTTTTATGATCATGCTTGACTTGTTTGCGTCTTCTTACTCGATTTTAACATCACTTTTTCTATCAATTGCTGTGAACACAGATATCAATTCATTTCATTCCACTTTCTTCTTTTACTTAAAAGAAGAATATAAACGAATGTGTAATTCAATCTTCAACAATGAAAAGTCTACACCTTAGTGGACTAAAGGACAAAAGTCCAAGAAAGAAGTCCAAGAAGGAGTGTCACCATAAACGGTGTTTTTGTCGACGGGCGCTCCGGCTTCTTAAACGTTTCTCTTCGTTCGGCTAATCGTCAGCGTCTCGTGCTTTGCTCAAAGCACGGAGGCTCAAAATTTGTGCAGAAACAAAGTGGGCGTGGCCGATGCCAGTTGCACTTTTAGCTCCGCGTTCAGAGATCGTTCCCTTCGATTCGTGTACCTGGACGGCGAATGGAAAATTCCACTTGCGGCGTATTGGAGTTCATGCAAACCGTTTTGCACAGCCTCCATCGTTCCTTGTTTGTTATTGGAGACCAAATTGGACGGTGTGCGCGTGGACTTTTGGCTTTTTATTGTTTCGGTTGATCGAGAAAGTGTTTTTGCGGAATTGCACGCGCTCTTTTAATTCAAACAACTAAGTTTTAAATATAATTGAACTTGATTGGATTTATCTTGTGCAAACAGACCGGAAATGATTAAACGTTGTTGAGCTTTTGTTATTGAAGCACGCGATGTTTTGAGTAATGATCGAACACTTTGGTGCCAACAATTTACGACTGAGGGGGAAGTAATTAATTTTGATGGTTTCGGGTGCAAACGTTTTGACGAGAGCAAAAGTTTAAACTGAAGTTGCAACAGTCTATTGTTTCATCTAAAAGTTCAACCAGTGCATTCAATACTTTGTATATTATGATAACGATAGCGTACACTTTCTATTCCGTCCTTTAAAACGACGTTCTGCCGATCAACTTATTTGTTTGTACGCGTTACTGGTCTGTTTGTTTTCGATTTCGAGGAAATTAATTGTTTGGCAAAATTGGTGATCTTTTGCGGCTTGCGTGAATTTTGCGTTGTTCTTTTGGAACTTGAACTCGCAGTGCATGTTGCGTTGGAATTTTCGATTCCCACCGGACTTTTAGTCCTGTGACTTGGAATGTGAAATTAGTGTGGAAGGTACAGTTTTTGTGTCTTAAGATGTTTTTCACTCACACGCTTAAAGATATCAAAAACAGTCAAATGTTTCATTAAGCCCACTTAACGGACTTTGTCCTCAAAAACGCTCGTCATTCGAAAAAATCACTAACACGTTCATGCAGCCAATGTGCTTGTTGCGTAGTGGAATCACAAACCCTATACGTGCGGAACTGGCGAACGCAAAGAAGCGAGTTCGTTTGCCCATTCACAAAGTTCACTCTATTTGTTAGTCTGTTTGTTGTCTTTCAAAACAAAGCACAGAAAAGATAGTTTTGTCTTTGAATATCAATTAGAATCATTTTAGTTTACAGTAGTTGTTGAATTGAATGAGTTGAAAATAGCTGTGGCGCAAATTGAAAGCTGGTAGTCAGCATTTCCATAAAAGTTCATTTGATGATAACGCCTCGGCAGTTGAGCATTTGGTGCTTTAAACGCTTGGGATCAGCGCTTTTGCGTTCATTCCAGGAACACTGCTGCACAGCTTATCAGGGAGTTCTGCAAACTCGCCAAAGCAAAGGATTGCGGTCGGGTGATTGGCCCTCTGGACTTTATGACTTCCATCGACTGTTCTGCAGGGTCCAAATGATTAACGAACTGCAGTCAAAATGTTTACGGTGAACTTGCCGTGTGTTTTGGTGGGCAATTAAAAATAGCACTTTCATTATACTTGCTGCAGAATACTTTCGAAGAAGTACAGATTAGTAAACGCTATTTTCGTTGACCAGTCGATACTTTACTTTGTAAAGCGATTGGATTAACATAATGTCTGACTTAATGTGTGAACGGTCTGGAATCGAATGCACTTTTGAAGTTGATCTCATACGCTACAAAAAAGTATCTAGTTTAATCGACTGTTAACAAACTTTTATTGCCTTATTTAATAGGTTTTGGTCTTCTTCATATCAATTTGCAAAAATTTGTTTGATCGTGCCTTCGAATTGAAAAAAACATTCTTATTCGAAAAAACGATCCGACTACATTCCTTCTGCCGAATCTCCGGGCAAGTACAAATCTTCAAGAATCCGAGTGCACTCAATTGCAAACGATTTTCATACAATTTTCATAATTGAGCATCGAATCGGAACTCAGCGGTCGCAAGTCCAGCTTTTTGGTCTCTTCAGTCGTCAATAACATTTGTCGGCAACGAAATCCGCTCCAGTCATGAAATGACTAAATGTTTACGGTCCGGCGTGTGTTTTGGTCTCTTTGAGCGCGGAGAAAGTCCAACTAGTTGAACTTTGCAGCGAGTGGTATTAGCTGGTGGAGAGGTGAAAGTGGAGACGCAAGCTTTCATTTGGGTTCATGTTTGAGTGCATTCGGTGAATCGCCGCGCACGTAAATGGCTCTGTGTCTACGTGGAATTTGCAAAACAGTTTTTTGCATCTAATTTAAACAGTTCTCAAAAGCAATTAAAAAAGCTACTTCCTCTTAAATAATAAGCAAGTGTAAAACTACTTATTAACTTTGACTCTTCAAACAAAAAGAAAACACTTCTTGCAAACAAGAAAACGATTATTTCACTTCCGGCCTAATTGAACAAAAAGTGACAAATTTCAATGATGTCGACAATATCAAAATATGAAGCTTTTCAACTCAACTTGATTCAATTTGTAAGTGCGGGTGCAAACAGTACCGAATCAAATTAGACTCTTGTTTTTAATGTTTGGATCAAGGTGGGAGTAAAGTGTAGTTGCACTCGCAGATGAAGTTTAAGTTGATTCCGGAATATGTTTTCTTAAACGGAGTTTAAACTCCCGTTCTAATGCTATTTGAGTCAGCAGCGGAGTGTGTGAAGGGTTTGAGAAATGAAGTTTAGCTTACGTCAAAAAATTGTTTCGTTTAAACAAACACATAAATTATTTTTTGTAGTTCAACTTTTCTATAACACATTTCAGAGTGTTCAAAAAAGTAAAAAATGTCTGTGTTTGAAAAGTTCCGATTGACTTTTCTTTTATTACAAAAATGTTTCTATAACACAACTTTTCTGGTCCAAAGTTCGTTGTTTCGGTCGTCAACCAAACGAATGCACCGGTCCTTTGTCATAAATGAACTAAGCAGTAAAAATAGTTGCCCTCGACGACGTGCTTTGTTTCCGTTTAGGATTTGTTGAAAATGGCCGCAACATACTGTATGCGAAAACGGGAGGCGATCCGAGATGACTAAGCACAATCCTGATCTCAAGTTTGTTTCACGCAACAAAAGATGCACCGTGTTTTTGTTCACGGAATTGCAAATGACTTTTGTATGTAGCTTGTTCAATTGCGTTCAGTTGCGTTCAGTTAAGTTCAATTGCGAATCCAAACGCTTGTTGTTGAGAGCGGTTTTTGGAACACGGAGTGATTTGATTAAAGCGGTTTGTGCAATTCGGTATTTATGGAGTCGAAAAGTCCAAAACGGTTCTCGTTCATAATTCTCAGCAACGAAGCAAGTGGAAGCAAAACAAAGCCTGCATAATGTGATGCAACGCCGAATCAATTTGTTGCGAAATTCCATTGCTCCCAATTTTTATGCACTTCTACACTCCTATTTTGTGCGTAAGAGGCTAAAATTTATTATCTGTGTGTTATCGTGTGTTTTAGTCATTTCCATTCCGAGAATCATATGCTTGCGTTCACAATCCTCTTTGATCCGTTCTGACAGACAAAAAAAGTACAGCAAATAATGTTGTTTTGCATGAGTTTAAATATTCAAATCTTTAAAGAATTGCATTGAGCGCTAACAATTTTGATGTATCGATTTGCTTGTTTGCTTAAAAGCAATCAATTTAAGAACAAAGCACATTTTTGTTTTTGTCTTTGCGTTGAATATTTAATTCAGCACAATGTTATTTCTCAAGCATTCTCAAGCTAAAGCATTCATAAACATCTTTATCGTTTGTGCACTTAAAGTGCAAATTGGTAATGTTAATTGATCACTTTGATCTCGGCGTCAATTGTATCGGGATTTGTAGCGACCGATCAGTCTTTTTAATTGATCTAAAAGTTTAATGATGCCCGCGTTTCCGCCCTTCGCGACCCTTTTTTGTTTCTTGGAAAGCATCAATCGGCATCTAAAGAGGTCAGTTACTTTGAATACTGTAATAACATCAAAAAGACTTGCAACTGACTCATTCAAATCTATTTTGCCTCTTCCGCTGCACTCTTAAACTCCACCATTCACTAATTGATGCTCATTGATCCCTTCGAGGACATTGGCACCCATATTTGATAAATTCCTCGACGAGCCGTGTTTTTCCACCGGAGAAGGGTTCAATTTTTGTGTTCCCGCCCCTCTCTTATTTTCTTCTCGCTTGGCACGCAATCCTTTTTGCATCTGACTCATGTGGCGTGAAGTTAATTCTGGGATCGCGTTCACAGCATTCATGGAACTGTTTTTTCTGCAAGGGGCGTGTCGTCTCGACCGCATGCACCGAAATTGTAAACAACCTGCGATTTGTTGAACCATCAAAGACCGAGAGATTAAATCGGTTTGTGGCAGTCCGACTCTAAAAGTTCAACGTGAACCATTCGCAGGTTTCACTTGATAACAGTTCCGATTCAAGGAATCACCTCTCCATTCCGTTTGCTCCTCCCGATCTTTGGTGAAGCGCGTTCGCATCGCGTCCTCATTCTTTTTATTCATTTGCATTTTTAGCTCACTCGGCAGTACTCATAAATTCCCTTCAATTTTAATGATCACTTCCGAGTTGATGGACAGCGACCTGTCGTCCGCAATGACAAGCAACAACACTAGCAGCAACGTCTCAAACGCTAGCAGCAGTCCAGCCGCTTCACTTGGCGAACTGTCCATATATGATTGTTATTTGAATGTATTGGCCAACGGTTTGAACACCCATGGAACCTTTCAACAACTCTATGCTGGTGCAACTCCGTTCATCAATGCTGTGAAGTTGGTAGATCAAGCCGAAAAGCCAAAATGTAAGTCAATCAAAAAGTTGAAAAGAAACAACGTTTTTGCTTTTTTGTCTCGCTATTAATTTCATTTATTTGTTCGTTTTAGGTGACAATTCTCGAATTTGCGTTGTTTGCCACGACATAGCGTATGGAAATCACTATGGTACACTTGTGTGTAACGGTTGCAAGGTAAAGAACGATGTTACAGCTTATTTTAATCTGTGTTCTTCAGGGATTCTTCCGCCGTTCAATCTGGTCGAAAAGGAAATATGTTTGCAGATTTGGAAACGATTGCCGAGTTGAAAAGTCGACAAGAAACATATGCAGAGCGTGCCGGCTACGCAAATGTTTTGCCAGAGGGATGAAACCAGATGCTGTTCAAATGGAACGTGACAAGTACAGTGTGAACAGCCCAACCGACGACAGCAATGGACCTCAATCAGTTGAATCGCCTCAGTGGTCAGCAATCTACAATGAAAGTTTTGCCATTCCACGCGGTCGTACAAACTCTTCAGCACAAACAGACCTTTCATCCGACAACTTTAAACGTCCGAACGTTCCTGCAACTGTCTTGAAACCAACACCGATCAAGCCAACCGAACCAATTATTGAGTTCACAAACACTTCGGACTTTCATCTAATCGACGAATTGCTTCAAATCGAACGCGAAACTTTAAACAAACAAGACGAGTCAGAAGAAGTTGTTGAATTGGAAGCCTTTGGTCAATTGAATGTCAAGTTCGAAACAGCTTTCAACAAACCTGAACTGTGTTCTCGACGCTATCCGGTAAGTTCATTTAGTTGAACAAACGACACTTACTTTCTCTTTTTAGCTGGACTTTTCTGGTCAAAAGATCTTGGACCCGGTCAGCTTTGTTTCGGGCTGGAGAAGAGGATTTGTTTTTTATATTGACTGGATCAAACGTCTTCCCGGATTCAACAGACTTTCTTACGAGGACAAGTTAACATTGGCCAAGTTACGCCTGATCGATATCTCCTGGTGGACACACATCTTCCAAAGCGCCTTCTCCGGAAAAGACGGCGTTTGTTTGGGAAATGGGCACTTCCATCCTTATGTTACGGACGCTCGTTATGCAGAAGCCAATCCAATAATGCGCGCCTTTTCCGAGCCAATGATGCCTCCGGTTATGGAAGACTTGGTAAAGCCTTTCCGTCAATTGAAGTTGGACGCTGCCGAATTTGGCCTCATCAAAGTGTTAATTCTGTACAGGGACGAATTCTACTTGAGCGAAGATGGTCTGGAAACGATTCGTGGCATTCGCGAACAATATTCACGTTTGCTGTACAACTACATAACTTACAAGTTCGGAGACGATCTTCTTGGTGCAATCAGTCGCTACACCGAACTGCTCAACTTCATTCCAATCATTGTGCAGTTGTCAGCCAAGCTCAACGAACGCATTCAATTCAGTGCCTTCCTTAACATTATTGACTTGGACCCCTTCATCCAAAATTGCCATGGAAGCGTGGTGACAAACTCCAGCTAATTTATTTCGTTTATCTAATTAATAACTTATTTGTTGTTCTTTGAGTTACGCGAATTGACTCTGCGACAAGACTTCAATCACTTAATTAGTTTTTAATACAAAAGTTGAGTCAATTCGCTGACAACTATTTAAAACTATGTACATTCATTCCCACAAACATTCCGGGTCCAATTATACATGTTGAATAAATGTGAATAAAGATGTTTCTTATGGAACATGTGAACTGATTGGGTAACCTCTCTGGCGTTTCTTGTCCAATGCTTCTGCAAGAAGAAGACGTGATCTGTTGACAACAATGAAAGACAAGTAGAACTCAATGACAACGAAAACAAAAGCAATAATAGCCATCAGTCCGAATGCAAGTCCAGGTCTCCAGACGTTCTGATATCTCAACTAACATGAGTTTTGGCTTGGCAAAGACGAGAATTGCGCTGATTAAAAAGAGAAGACCGGTGATGGAATTTAAAAATATGTCAATCAATGCGAATAACAAGTAGGGCTTGTGAAGCATCGGGCTCTTCGATTGAATAGCGTAAATCAAAATAAACGAGCAGATTATGAATATTAGAGGTAACAAAGAGAACAGAAAAGAGTCGAAATAGTAGTTGAAGATATCAAATGCTCGATTAAAGCTGTTGTTTTCTTTATCGGTTGAGTTGTTCTGAAACAATTAAATTAGTCTTTAGATGTTAAGAGTTTCGATAGTTTTGATAGATTTTGTTTAATGGCAAGTTTAATGACATACAAAATTTAAATCTACGCCAAACAACAAGCGACCGTATTCCACTTGTAAACGAGCCATTGATGTTTCCTAATCAAAAAGCGTATTGAATGTATTTAATTTGTAATGTTTGTCAAACTTTCTTTAAAAACTCACCAAAATCAAGCTTTTAGCCATCGATTCCAAATCATAAATCTCCCAAAAGCAGGCCAATCCTTGCAGAACAATGTTGACAATTGCAATGAAAATCGATGCTTTCTGTAAATGATTTTAGAACAGTTGTTTAAATTAACAGTTACTTACCACAACATGAACTCCGCAGATGCAAGGTGTCTTTAATCATCTTGACTGCTAAAAGTGATATTGTTAAAAACTATAGAACTGCAACCGAAACTTTAACCACGCAAACAAACAAGTGGATTACGCCAATCAAAACGTTTGACACTCACCGACAAGCACAACGTCCTTTTTGCCCGGAAAGATCAGCCGTTGTTGATCCGCGGTTATAGTGCATTTGCGCTTTCCGCATTTATCGTCAAACTAATTGCCAGCGCACAAAAAGCAAAAAAACCAAAAATCGAAATGTTTTCAAAAAGATCACGTGTGCAAAAAGATCAAAGCAATTACGTTTGACTGGCTTTAGTGATCAAATAAAGTTTATTCGTTTTAATTAATTACAACAACATAAACATTAATAATATCGCCCTAATTGACTTCGTCTTCTAAAAGTAACCAGTAATTAGAAGATTATCAACATTTAAAAGCAAACCTTGGAGTTGTTCCCAGGCGAAGCGCTCTTTTAATCATTAGAATCCATTGAACAGGCTGGTGAAGTCCCAAAAGGTTGCAAAAAGGCTTGAATTAGAGTCAAAAGCTTCACAAATTGATTCATTTTCAACAAAGAAGAAGCGTTGTTTATTACACAAAACAGTCGATTTTTGCAGACTAACCTTTACGTTTAAGTCGAAATTAAAGCAAAACGGGCAGACCAAAACGCTCCGATTGATTCATGTTTATTTATAAATGGGCGCCAAAAGAAATCAATGAGTTGAAAGTGAAAAACACTCGGTGTTAAAGCATGAAGTAATAAAGAAAGACTGAGTCAAAAATTGTTGAGAGAACATTTCTTATTTTTCAATCATTTGAATCATTTTGATTTACTTTTAAAGACAATATTTTGTTTATGTTTTAAAGTTCTATTTAACAGTGAAATTAAAGTAAGTTAAGTGTGATTATCGTTTTATTCAAGCAGTTAAGTATTTTGCAAATTAGCCAAAATGCAAGAATCGGCTGACACATCATAATCAAATTAATTTCCGGCACAATCTCACTGGCCTGATCAACTAATGCTTCAAATAGGTCCAAACGACCACTCTCTCCCATTATATTAAAACGACATAAACGCCAAGAATCTTTTCATCCAAAAAAGGATAGTCTCAATTTTGCGTCAATATCTCGAGAACAACCACGCCGAACAAACAGAAGCTTCCTTCTCAAGAAAATGTATAGTAGACTATATTCATCTAAACTTCGTTCTTACAGAGCAATTGTTCTTTTGCTATGTGTTGTAATTCTAATTATGGTGCTGGTCAATTCGATAAGTTATGTGAGTTTTAATAACTGGATAATGCTTTTAAACAACTTTTAGAACTTATCAATCAACGAAGAACAGTTTGGAGACAACTCGCCAATTAAACAAACGTTTTCATTCAAACACTCAATAGAAACGAAAAATCTTGACTGTCAAGCATTTTTCGCAGAAAACAACTCTGTTCTTGAAAACTATACAAAACAAAGAGTCAAAATTGAAGAAGATCCTACTTGGCGTTCTTTACCAATGAATTGCAAGGCAATTCGTGAACGACATTACTTTCAAGAAGACTTGTTGTACGAAGAGGAGGCAACGTTTCCAATTGCATATGCCAGAGCTGTTTACACAGTAAGTTTTCAAAAGTGTTTCAACATATTCTTTGTTATATGTGTTCTGTCTTGAAGACAAAACGTTCCAAAATTTGATTTGTGTCTGACCACAATCCGAAAATTGAGCCAGAACATCCAAGTACCTTTAACTTGGGATAAAAATCCGACACTATCAACCGAACACGCACAATTATTTCAATAAACAACGAGTAACGTTTATGGGATTGACGTTTTGTTGTCTAACGCTCTCTCTTCTAAACATAACTTTTCAATATTGAGTGCGTGCTGTGACAGAGAATAAAACACCGAATCCCATAAACGCTGCTCCTTGTCTGTTAAAATAAGCACTCAAATGTGCTCGATAACTTCGGTTTATTAACCCGTTAAAAAGGTTAGCTTTCGTTTCTGCCCATTCAAATGAATGTGGTTTAAACACAACTAAATTTTGGAACGTTTTGTTTTCAAGACAGAACACATATAACTTGAATTAAGGACTATCGCTTCTTGGAAATGGAGTTAGCAGCAAGTTATGCACCTCAAAATCATTATTGTTATGCTATCGACAAAAAGGCTTCTTGGAAATTCAAGAAACGAATGAATGCTTTGGCTAAATGCTTCCCAAATGTTTACTTGACCAAGAAAAAATATCCAATGGATCGGTATGGTTTAAATATGGGCTATTCGCATTTGGAGTGTATGAAAACGCTCTTTCGTTTTGATTGGAAGTATTTGATCTTGTTGCAGGTTTGATTGATTCAGTTTATTTTAACAATCAAATTTAGAACCACGATGTTCCTTTAAAAACAAACCAGGAACTGATACAAATATTTGAATGGTACAATGGCACAAACGATGTTGGGGCATTAAAAGCTCCGCCTCTAGATAGTTTAAACGAAGACAAGTCGTGGAATGTTAGCGATTTAAATTTGTTAAAAAACGGTAAACATTGTTTGCAGTAAAAATTCATCATAACAACAAAAGTTTGTACAAAGTTGGCGACCCAAAAGGGACAACAAAATAAATTGACTGACTTTAAAAACGTCTTATTGTTTTTTGACTAAGAAAATAAATTGACTGACTTTACACAAAGAATTTAATGTTTCTTAAGGACTAGTCTGGATTCGTAATAAGTTCGAATGCTGATAAAGTCGCTAACTGTTTCCGACTTTAACTGTAAACTGTTTAGCAACAAAATCATCAAAAGAAGATTCGACTCAATTTTGCAAAAAGCTTTGTTCAAACATCTTTATCGAGAAAAGCTGTCAACTTCATTCTCCAACGCATGAACTTAACTGGAATTATTGACAAGATCCACGAAAACTCTTCAATGATTGACGGTGTTGGAATGACCAAAGACGAATTGCTAACTGGAACGTTAAATGCTGAAGACAGATTAAATCTTCCCGGCGGATTTACACAACATTGTTTGAAACAAGGAATTGAAACCGATTGCTTGACTAGGTTTGTTTCAAATAAAGTCTAAACAACTTAAATGTAGATTAACTTACTGGAACGGAAAACGTCAGTGCAGATCAAAGATTTACCGTCACTACATGTGTATTTTTGGAATGGAACACATGATTGAGTTACAAAGCGTTCCTCATCTTTTTGCGAACAAGTTCATGCCAGGTGAAGATTTCGGTGCTATTGCATGCTGGTTTGAATTTCTGCAAAATCAGACACACTTATCAAGGAATTTGAACAGACTCGATAAAGTTGCGTATTGGGAACTGCCACAGGTCAGTAATTGTAAACAACTATGATATCTATTGTTTTAGGTTCGTTACAATCGAGAAAGATCGTCGCTCGGCCCAGATTTGTTTGATATAAACAAGTTTAAATGCAAACAGCAATGAATAAATTGTGTTGTTTAACTTATTAGTTTGCAAAGTTTATTAAATAAGCTTTGGTGTTGTTATGTATTTGTGTCCTCGATTAGATTTCCGTGTGGTGTTTGTGTTCTCTTCGGAATTCTTGATTTGTCATCGTCTTTTAATTTAATTAAATAACTTCTTTTTGATGACAAAATTTGATCAAGTTTTTTGCAGTTCATTTCTACTGTAACAAATTGCTCTTTTTGCTGCTCGTTTATTATTGAGTTTTAGTCACACACTTCTTACGCAAATTGAATTCACTTTTTACAAACTAGACACAAGTTGAGCGAATGGCATTTTTTAATTTAGATTTGTTGGTCGGTTCAGTTTTGCTGCTTGTTTGGCTTGTATTTAAACAGTAGTACTGTTTTGTCATCGAATCTAAAGAGATGGAGTTGTTTTTGGAGCCTAATTTCGGAAAGATTCAATTCTGGAGCGATGTTGTTGGATGTTTCTTGGGAGCAGTTGTCACATCCGTCTTGATTTGGACAATTTTTCGTGCTACTGATCAAAGATTTAAAGAATATTCACATTTGATTTTAATTAGCGCAATCTTTGATTTATTCTTGGCGTTAGTCCAGTTATGTACTCAACACGTAAGTTGCTTTAAGTAAATTAAAATGTTTCAAACACGAAAAAGTCTTTTGTCAAAAAGCCAATCAAATGTTTCAAAAGCAAAAAAGTCTTTTCTCAAAAACTTTCAATCACAAATTGTTTTAGCAAATAGTGTTTATCGACAACATTCTGTATGTGATGCCGCAAAGTCCTGTTGAGTGCAGAGTGTTTGAGCATTTTGGAAGCATTTTTGTTTTCTTCCACGTCTTTACAACTTTTTACGGACTACTCATACTTCCCGGTTCAATTCCACCACCGGTTTCTATTGGTTAAGAAGTAGCTTTATACATAAAACACCCTTTAAAGACACTTTCAATTTCAGCGGTCACGCCTCGTCTAAAAACTTGGCACGAAACCTGTTCTTAACAGTTATGGTTGGATTCGGAATGGCTTTTATTGTCTATTTGAGCACAAAGAAGTCGTTGGCCAGGGGAAGAGATTACTATTTGGCATTTATTCCAGAAACTCCGATCTACCAAAACGTTAGAAATGAATTTTTGTACGTTAACGATCCGGAAGACTGGGAAACAGCAGTTTTCTTCAAAGGACTGTTCCACCTCAACCTTTTGTCGTATCTAGTTGTTTTGTTCTATGCGTTCAAATCGTGGCGCTGGGTAAACTCAATTGAGAAATCAAGTAAGAAAACGAAAGGCCAGCAGAAACAGTTTTCAATGTGTTTGTTGATGCAGGTGACTTTATAACATTAGACTTGTTGAACTAATTTGATTCTTACAGACATTTAACACTACAGTGTTTGCCTTTATTCCCATGTCGTTGCCTTCGGTTGCTTTGGTGATATGCGAAGACGTAATAGCATCTGGTTTCTGGACAATGGTGTTGTTCTCTTGGCTACCGTTTAGTAATTCGATTTCGATATTCTTCATTGTTACGAAATATAGAGAGTACGTGCTCTCTTTTGTTTTCAAGGCCTCAAAAACCAAGCCAATTCAATTGGAGCAGTTGCCAACTATCGACACAAGTTTAAAGAGAAAGAGTATTTATTGAAGTTTATTTTGTACAACAAGTGTTTGACGTCAATAAATTTATTATTCTTTTTATAACATTCAAGGAAGCATTTGATGAATCATTTTTATTAAATTATCTCGGAAGCACACATGCGCAAAAGTGTAAACTTTCTTGAGTATAAAAAGGGACCGAATCGTTTGATTACAACTAGTTTGTGTTGAAAATGAAGCTGATTTTATGCGCCTTGTTGATCGGTGCTTGTTTGGCGGCTCCAGTTGAAAAGCGTGAAGGTTTTGTTGCAATTAAAAGATTTATTGAATAAGACATTTGCAGCCAAACAAAATGATTCCACAACATTACTCAAAAAGTTGCCTGTCGAACGTCAAATGACTTTTTATAAAATGTTTGCGAACGTGATTACTGAAGAAGATAATGTTCGTGCAGCTGGAAAGATGAAGAAAGAAGAACCGGAGTTGTACAAAATACTTCAACAAAGTTTTAAGGACAGAATTAAGAACATGAAAGCAAGCGACGATTTAAAGGAGTTTTTTAAATTTGTAAGTTGTTTTAACTTAATGGAGTTTCTAAACATTTGAATTTAGTACTATGATTCCACAGCTGACATGGTTGACGGATCAAAAGAGGAAATGGAAAAACATCATAAAGGTAATGTCGAATGTTCAAATAAACTCAACAATGTTTTTAGCTGTTCGAGCAAAATACGTCAATTTGGATCAAAAAACACAACAAGAATTGAAAGAACGCTTTTTAGCAGTGAAGATGTATCTCGATGGTCAGAACTGATGTAACTTGGCGTTCTTAAACATATTGTTTTCAGGCCCATCAGGCGAAATGCGTCAAGCTTACAATAAACTATCAGACGAACAGAAACTTATGTACAAAAGCTACTTCAACGATGCCACAAAACAGTTGACAGAAGATAAAGTAGTTAGAATGGTTGCCAGAATGCACAAAGATGATCCAGGTATTTCTTTAAGAGAGTGCTTCTAAAAACAATCTTTAGAAATTTACAAGATCTACAAAATGATTGACCAGCGTAAACTAAACAACTATGACGGAGATGAAAGAGTTAAACAGTTTTTGGCATTCGTGAGTTTTTAACATCCAAACAACATTAAATTCTTAATTTCAGTACCTTCAACAAATTGAAAAGATGCCTGACTCTTCGCAAGCAAGCTTTGATGCTTTTATTGTAAACATAAAAGAAGAATGGAACAAATTGGATGATGAAGTTAAAGATGAATTTGCGGACGAGTATCCTGGATCAGCTGAATTAGTTGGCGAGCCAATTGATGCAGACAAAGAACTTAAAAAACTGCCAGCCGATCAACAAAAAGCCTACAAAGATTTAATGGACTCACCCTTTTATAGTGGAAAAAACCTTTACAGACTTTACATTACCTTCCGCAAAAACAATCCTGAAGTCTACGAGAAAGTTCAGAAAGTGGCTTTTAAACAAATGGTCCGAAACTCCGGCAAAGGCAGAGAAGCCAAACAGTATTTAAAATATGTGAGTTCTTTGTACCAAGACACTGTTAATTAATGTAATTTTAGTTCTTCGATCAACTCAACCAAGTTAAAGACCAGTCAACAGCCGAATTCCAGAAGTTTTCAAAAGACGTCAACGAGAAGTTTGCATTATTGAGTAAACAAGCACAAAAACAACTTAAAAACATGAGATGTTTGACGGAATAATTGACGGTAAGTACTATTTAAATGATGAATACTAAATTTGAATGTTTAGGAACTCCGTCGACTATTTTGGGCGCCAAATAATCTTTATATGTTTGAACTGCAATAAATATTGTTTGATCACATAAACACTTCCAAGAAAAGAAAATGTCAAAAAGCTTTTCAAAGAATTGCATTTAACGAGTTTGTTGTTTGATCGTTTTGTTTGTTGTAACAAAGCAATTTTATAAAAACAACTGCATTCAAGTTGTCTTTAAGAAATGAAGCTGCTTTTGTTTGTTCTTTTAAATGCCGGATGTTTGGCAAGGTCCGCAGAAATAAAACACGCGGAACAGGGTAGGCTATTACGTTTGCTCTAAAAGCATGTGTATGTAAATGTTTAGATACGGAAACGTTGATTAAAATAGCCAGTAAGTGGAGTCCGGAACGTCAACGCACTTTTCAACAGTATTTCAATGACAAGACTGAAAAGTTGTCTCAAGAGGACCACATTAAATTGTACGCCAAAATACACAACAAAGATCCAGAAATCTATAAGTTCTTCCAAGTGAAGTTTGGAATGCACGTCAAGAACTTTGACGATTCAGAAGAAGGACGTGACTTCTTGAAATACGTAAGTTTTTTTAAAGCTCTCGAAGACTAAACTGTTTTCAGTATTACGCTCAAATTGACCAGATGCCAGATGATTCGCAAGAAAGTTACGACAAACTGTTTTCGGATGTTCAAGATAAGTGGAAGAAGCTGAGCGAAGAAACAAAAGATGCGTTGAATCAAAGCTTCACTGGCATGCGAGCTTTCTTTGACAAAGATGACTAATTCAATTTGTATTTGTTTTTGCATGAATCAAATAAACGCGCAACTTGATTGATTGTTATAACGAAGCAGGAAGCAATCTGTACTTTAATTGGCAAACAACATTCTTTGTAACAGTCACATAAACAGAGTTGATTGTTGTTACTTTTCGTTTTTCTTGTTTGTTGGAAAAGTTAAAATGAAATTGCAATTAGTTGTGTCTGTTCTGTTGATTGGCCTTTGTTTTTCGACTTTAATTGAAAAAAGAGGCGCAGAAGACAAACAGGCGCAGAACAAAAAGCTGCTCCGGTATCTGGATTTATAGATTTGGATTCAATTGAAATTCCAGACACAACAGGTAATGTTCACACATCTTTATTGTTTTAATCAATCAAATTTTAGCTGCCGTTGAAAGAATACATCAAGCTGTAGTCAAATTGTCTCCGGATCGTTTGGAAGTTTACAAGAAATATGCCACTGACAACTTAAAGCACAGGTCGGAAAGAGGCAGTATAAAATGGTATGGTCGAATGAGAATCGCAGATCCGGACATTTATCTTATTTGGAAGATCTACTTCGAATCAATTAGCGAACTGCTTGGAAAGAATGCGCAGATTAAAAAGTTTATACAATATGTAAGTTGTTTTTAATGCATTTGATAACCTGTTCTTTTTAACTTCTAGTATTACACAAACGTTGAAACAGTCGATCCGAATGTAAAAGAAGATATTGACAGATTTATTATAACCGCAGTAAACAAAATGTCAGACATCGAAGGACAAGCAAGAGTCGATTTGTTCAAAGTGGTCTTTCAAATTGAATGTGTTTTTAACGGTATGTTTTTTACTTACACAACAAACACTTGTAAACTTTTTAGATTTGAACAACAAGATGTTGAATCTACTCGACAGCAACCATAAAGTAGTTCCGTGCCCAGTTTAAATTAATACTTTGTTAGTTGAATGCAAATAAACACATTGATTGACGTGACAAAAAAGTAACAAAGTGATTCATCTTTTTCAACGAATTGCGCTTCCGCGTAAGAAAAAAGTGTAAACAAAAAATTGCAAGCGTCTCACGTTTAAAGTCAAAAGTTGTGTGTTTGAAATGAAGTTGCTAACAGTTTGTTTATTTCCTCTGCTTTTTTCACTTTGTTGCTCAGTGAACACAAAACATGCAGGTAAACTTAACTGTTATCGAATATTGCAAACTTGTATTTAGTTGGGTCCAGTAAAGAGCTTTTTGATAAACTGTCCGCAGAACGTCGAAGAACTTATCTAAACTACTTTGAAAATGCAACAACCGAAGGTGACAACATTCGTGCAGCCGGGGAGATGAAGAAAGAAGACTCAGAACTGTTTGAAATTAACCGTTTAAGACTTCAAGAACGAGTTCAAAGAGTTAGATTTAAGTGCAGAAGCTAAAGAATATTTAAGTTTTGTAAGTTGAATCGAATAACTGAAGTTGATTATCCAAGTTTAAGTTCTACAATTCAATTGCCAACATGGTTGACGGATCAGACAAAGAACTCTTAAAACATCACAAAAGTAACATCTACTGTTTAAACGAAAAAGTAACGTTGTTTTTAGTTGCCCGAACAAAATGGAACAATCTTAACAAAAAGAGTCGCGATGAAATAAGAAACAAGTTGATTAAAGTCAAAGTTTACATTGACGGTATTTACTGTAAACGTTTTTACACAAGTAATTAATTTGTTTTCAGACCCACTTGACGAAACGATAAAAGCTTATTCGACGTTAACGCCAGAACAACAAATTGTTTACAAAGAATACTTTTCTGACAAGAATGCCAATCAGTCAGAAAGCAAAACAATCCGCCTGCTTGCTCAATTGCACAAAGAACACCCAGATGTTTATAATATTTACAAAATAATCAATGCAAACATAGTTAAATATTACGATGGAAGTGAAGAAGAACGCAACTTTTTGGTTTTTGTGAGTTCCTTTAAAGCTTTCTACAGAGTGGACCGAAAAAACGTTAACACAAAAAATTGTTTGTGTTTGAAACTTTTTGAAAAAAGACTTTTTGTGTTAACGTTTTTTTGGCCCACTCGGTAGACTAAACTGTTTTCAGTACTACGCTCAAATTGACAACATGATAGATGACGAAAGTTTTGATGTTTTTATCGCAAACACAAAAACTGAGTGGAGCAAATTGAATCAAAATGTTAAAGATGAATTTATTATTGATTTACCAGGAACTGCAAACTTGCTGGGTGAACCCATTGATCCAGATCAATTATTTTACCAACTTCCGACTAAACGAAAGAACCTGTACATAGAATATTTAAAATGTGGCGCTATCTCCGAAAAAGAAGCAATTCTTGTGGCTGCGGAGATGCACAAACATCATCCAGACGATTTCTACAAAATCCAGAAACTGACTTTTAAGAAGCTGATACGCAAATTCGAAGGCGGCAACGAAGCAAAGAACTTTTACAAATATGTAAGTTTTTTTAACATTTAAAACATTAATCAAATGTGTTGTTTAGTGTTTTGGCCGCATTGATCGCATGCAAGACGGCACAGAGGTGGAGTACACTAAATATCTAGCCGACATCAAAATCAAATGGCTGGAGTTGGGCCAACAAGCAAAAGATCAGTGGATTTTGTTGCGTGGACCAATGAATTTTGATTAAAGATCATTTAGTTGACTACAAACAACAAATAAACACGATTAAGCATCATGTCTGCGTAATAATAATCAATTTTTGTATCTACCGACATCCCAGTTAGTCAACTAACAAATAAGTTGGCCTCATTTGTGTGATCAATTACTGTAAACGTAATAAAGTTTGATTCAAAAATGCAGAAAATGTGAAAGTCTAACAATTTAATTAGCTGCTACACAAAATTGATCGAGTCCAAGTTTAAAACTACTAAAAATGTTAATCAAATTTATTCAGAAACATTTTTGATTGACAATAAACTTTAAGTTGTTGACGTTTTCCAACTTCAGTCACGAGCGCTAAGATTACCTTTTGTATCTGTGTCACCTGCATTTTCAACTTTTTAACACAGCGACTACAAATGTCTAAAAAAGGGTGCAAAAACTCTAATCGTTAATCGTATGCGTGGTTTGTGAAGGAAAGTTGATCGCTGCAAAGTTTTTGTCACCTAATTCACGTCTCTGCAAAAGAAAGATCTCGTTTGTTGTATTTCCGTCTTTTTTGGAGGAGTTGCCATTTTTATCCTTTTAAACTTACTGTATTTGATAGACTATATCGACAAGATTAATTTGATATTTAAAAACGTTTGCAGACATCCCGCACAAATGAGACACGTTGTACTTTGCCACTCATAACATCCAAAAGTTTAGTGGATCAATGTTGCTAACGCCTTTACAACTTGTAATTCAAAAGATCAAAGTATCTCCGTGACTTTTGCCGTCTCTTCCAGGCAAGCACCTCCCCGATGATCCTCGTTTTGTTTTGTACTCAACATTACATTTTAAAAGATCTTCAAAGGTTTAGTCGGCCGGAAAACCCAATTGTAGCGGGATGTTAGGTTACTCAAATGTAGTTTGAAGAGTATTAATACGTGCGCTGAAGTTTAAGAAGTCATCATTGTGCAGTTATGATTTTTGAGTTTTTGGTCTTGAGATTTTGGATACTGTAGCCAGATGAATTAAAGAATCAAATTGTCATTTTAATCAGTCGCTTTCAGAGTCAACTTTGTTGAGAAGAAAGATGGCTTTTGACCTAGCGACCGTCCAGTTCTTGAGTGACATGAGTGCGTGCATTCTTGGAATGATCTTCAACGCGTTGTTGATTGTTGCGATCTTCAAAGCAACTGATCAGAACTTGAAGTCTTATTCGTATTTGCTGTTGGCAAGCGCTTGTTTCGACTTCTTCTTTTCGGTAGTTGAATTCTTTACGCTTCATGTAAGTTTTTAACGTTAAAAGAAGTTAAACACAAATTGATTAAGCAACTTCTGAGCGTTGAAGGAAAACTCATGATTATGTCCCACGGATTTGTTGAGCGGTTCATCTTTCCTTATTTCGGCAGCATATTGATGATTCCTCACGTGTTCGCAGCAAATCATGGATTGTTAATATTAGTTGCCCAATATCACTATCGCTATCGAATCGTGACTGGGTAAAACGAAAAGAAATATTTAAAGACATTTTTTGTTTAGTGCCGACTGTTCCGTTAGAATTCTTATTAGGGACTTGGCTATAACTTGCTCACTTGGTTGGATAATGGCTGCAATGGTAGATTTTATTGATTGTACCAAATAAAAAGTTAATCTAATTAAGGCTTGGTGGGGAACTGTCCAAGCAGGCTGGCGCGGGCGTGATTATTACGTACCTTACATCCAAAAACAAGACTTTTATGTCCGAGCAAACGAATACGTCTTATATGTCAGTGATGGACAAGATTTCATTACGGCGGCATATTTTAAGTGTTCATTTTGGTTCACTTACATCTGCTTTGCACTTTCAGTGTACTACGCAATTCGCTCTTGGCTGTTTGTACGTCAGAATCGAATTGAAGGAAATAAAAGAACTAAACGAATGCAAGCACAGTTCACTAGGAGCTTGATTGTCCAGACCATCAACACAATGATCTTTGCTCTAATCCCTCTTTCCTTTTCCTCGATCCCAATGCAATTGAACACTGGATCTCAATGGCCCGGCTTCTTTACAGTAATCTTAATAAATATCATAAATAATATATAAACTATACACTTTTTAGATGATTCTCATTTCTTGGCTCAGCACAATGAACGCAATTTGCACCCTTTATATTGTCCGCACGTACCGCGACTACTTTTTGAAATTCTTTGGCTTGTCTCGTTTTCGTTCAACTGTCATGTCACAAAATGAAACCCCCCAAGGAACAAAGGTCGTCACCGTAAGCCAAGAGTCCGGTTTACCACGTTAATCACGCCAACCAAAGGATTTTACAGATCGCCAACAATGTGTTAAAACAAGCGTGAATTATTTGTAGCAAATCAAAAAGTTGTTAATTGTATTTTCAGTAATTATAATTAATCTTGCTTTTGTGGATAGAAATAAATGTGTTGGTCAAAAGTATGTGTTGAACAGGTTAAAGTGTAATTTAAAATAGAAACGAACACTAAACATAACCCCCGCAGACTGTTTAAAAATACAAAAGTGATCATATGAGTTGCAATTTGAACTACATCAATCAGTCCATTTTAGCAGGCGTTTATCATCAAAACAGTTTGTAATCAAACAGAAACGGCTAAATGCATGCACAACTGATGTTCAGCTTTATCTAAGCAAACATCCGTGCAAATGACCCACGCACGAAGAACGGATATAAAAGCGTTCGGAGACTTTTTGAAAGTATCAAATCATCGATTTGTATTATGAAGGCCTTCTTTTGGATATGTCTTTTGTTGGTCTTGATTGCCGGTGAGTTTTAAAACCTTGCTTTTATGCATTTACAATTTCAGTTCTCCTGGAATGCAATGTCGAAGCAGCGTCTAACAACAAGCAGGTCGGCAAAAAAGCAAAGAGTGCACCAGGCAAGAGCAAAGCCGTGAAAGGAAGAAAGACTCGTAGCAGCAAGAAGAAAACTAAACGCCGTGACGGAGAAGTTGGCGAAGAAGAGCCTCAAGAACCTGAACCAGAAGAATGCAACTTGGACTGCTATGATCCGTTAGTTTCTAATCAACAATAACAAATCAACGTTTCAAAATTTATTGACACGAAGCTGCTTTGCTTACAGTTAACAAATTAATAATTGTAATTGTCTACCAAATCTTGCGTACGCGAATTGCCTGAATTGTTGAAGTAATGAACAACAACCTCGTATGTGCCAATTGTGATTGCTGAATTGGGAGCAGAGCGCACTAACTAAATAACATGATTAACAAATGCCCCTTTCGATAAACTCAAAAAACTTACTTGCATAGTGAGCCCTTTGTAGAGAGTTCGATATCCACCTTCTCGGTACAAACTAGCAAAAGTTCGAAAGAATCCTTTAGCTGTTGAATTTTCTTCACGTAAGCGCGTTCGAACAACTTCATGAGGATAAGCCAGGCAGCACGCAAAGATTTTAGAAACCCCTCCAGCAAGCATAAATCCAGCAAATTGAAGAGAGCTATCGTTGCCACCGTTGCTAATGATTGAGCGGAAGTTTTCATCTAAACAATCAAATGAACAAGCGAATGAATGTTTAAAAGACAAACACAGGATAAACTGGATTACTGATTCTGATGTCCCAACGTACGACGCAGTAACTCCATAAAAACAGAAATATTAGTTATTAGGAAAAGTTTAGTTACCTTGTAAAATCCTCGAAGACCTTCGTTTCGGTAAACCTTGCGCACACAATCCCATGTTGACATTTGACTCTGATTAATTTGCAGACGAGTTTTGACTAACCAAATCGGATTTGTTAACGTAGTAGTTGTAAATCCTGCTAGACCAGCTGACAACATGTGAATTCCAGATGAATTTGGTTGCAAAAGCTCTGATCTGTTCAGTAAACGCTTAGTCGTAGAATAAGTGCAAAAGTAAATGCCCCTTAAAAACTTAAAATGAATCGCTTAGAATCAAAATGACTTACTTCGCTGGTGTAACGCCGGCTAAACTCGGAAAAATGCCTTTGTAGAATGATCTAGGCCCTTCTTTTTGAAACATATTTTTGATGAGCCTAAAACAAATAGAAAAGCTCTTTAAAGATCTATAAAACTTACGATAGATAACCTTGATTTCCATGGACTGAGCTCTGCATTCTTGTCTTTACCACTTCGATTGGACAAGTCAAAACCACAGATGTAATGCCCGATAAAGCTCCTGCGACAAAATAAACTACCGGATCTTTTGCCTCCATTTCTAAAACTGAAAGAATAGAACAAAATTGATTTGAAAGACTTGAATCAAAACTTCAAATTATTGAAATTTTTAAATTCGACTTCATTTTTAGCTGTCAATGCGAGGGTATGAATTTTTCTTCTTCAGATCTATCAACGAGCTAAAAGTACTCAAATCAAAACTTTAGATTGGGGCGAAAACGAATTCTCCGCAAAACAAGCTAAGAACCGTAAGAACCGAACTGGAAAGAAGGCCAACAAAGCTGGAAATAGCCGCGCCAAAACGGCTAGCAAAGCAAAGTCCGGGTAAACAGCGGATGATCGTCAACATATTTTAACAAATTCTATCTTTGCGCACATTCTCGTCTTTTTTGTTGTTCAATCACACACATATTGTCTAATACAGTTTCTTCCACACTTTCACATTTGTCTGTTCATTAATATTGATCAATAATAAAGTCAACTTTCCACATTTACTGAAGAATGAGAATGTTCCTTATTTAAAAGGGCAAGCAAATGAAATTATTGGCAAAAGGGACATAAACGGAACTTTATTATGTTCATTAATGCTTTAAACACGGGCAGTACTCGACTTGCACTGCATTTATTTTTGTTGCTTACTTTCAACAACAACTTTAACAGCAAGTTTAAAAGGCTATTTTAGAATGAATCAGGCAGAAATTGAACAAATCATAAAAAGCTGTCAAATTGTCGAACCTTACGAGTTTGCATATTCAATCTACTTGTATTCGGTTCTAGTATTTAGTTCAGTTTTGACATTGTTTGTTTTTTATCTTCTTTTCAACAAAAAGTCTAAATTGACCAAAGAACTAAAACTTATCTTTGTACATTCCTTAGCTACAAGCTTTACGCAGACAACAATGTTTTGTTTGAGCCAGGTTGTTTAAACGAGTTCTTTAAAGCGCTTACTTCAAATATTTTAGTGGATTGTTTTTCCTCAGAACGGCGCTAATTACTTCACAAAACGCTCAATTTTAACGCCTCTTGGTCAAAACGCATCTGCCGTTCTTTTTTGGGTTACAAGCTTCATTGAATGCGCATTTGAGTGTTGTTTATACACTTGTTTATTCGATTCAATTTTATCGTCTACGCTTGTTTGAACCCAATAAGTGGACCTATGCTATTTTTGAATGGTTTGAGCGATATGAAAACGTTCGGTTGTTTTTGGGCTGCTCCGTCGTCATTTTCTTCTTGTTTACAGCCACAATTTGTGTTGACTTTTTGGGTTGGTTTTCTTAAAGATCACTTACAATAAAATCATTTTAACGTGTCTTATAGTCTACGCCATCAACGTGCGAAGTATTCCAGAATTTGCTCCACTAATCAACAAACATCCAACTTTCGCAATAACTAACGTGAATGCCGACAACGCTTACCTTACCTTTTTTGTTGTTATATCACTTATAGTGTTTGTTTTTGAACTTGGCTACTGCATTTGGACAACCTTTCACACATTTATAGCCGTTCGCGCAACCAGCTCAATTGTTACTAATCGAACATTCCGGTTACAATTTAGAATGTTTTGGCTGTTCTCTTTGCAATACTTTCTCCTCGTTTTGTTTTTCTTTATACCCGGCGCCTTGTCTGCTCTTGAAATCATGGGACAACTTAATGTTGTTACAGGAAGTTTGAATATTTGTTTTGTTGTCCTGCACTGCCCGAATTCAAACGTTTGTGCTTGCAATTTGTTACACAGTTATTCGACGAGAGAGAAACGACTCTATAAACAAAACTTGATAGTTGAGATGAATAAATAAGTGAAGTTCACCTACTCAAACACACTTTTCCAGAAAAATACTCAACTGGCACGCAAGTTTTTCCGCACAGTTAATTAAATCGGAAAACCAATTACAATGAATTTGAATGCAAATTGCATGTCCGCTTTGGCCGAGCCAAACAAACAACTGGATTTCGTTAGTTGCTGTCGAGTTAAAAATGAATGAGCAAGACGGAAATAATTGAGACACAAGTCACGCAATCAAGCCATTTAAAAGCAATTAATAACCGAGAAGAGTTAGATTTATTCGGTGTTTGTCGTCCAATTTGAAAGTTTACTATAAAATGGTGAAGGACACGTGTTTGTGCAAAATGGATGTCCACAAGGCTACTGTAATTATAGGCATCTTTCAATTTCTTGCCCACTCCGTTGTTATTGCTTTGCTGTTCATGCAAAATGATGGACCGAAAAGCGTTGTAAGTATTTATTCTATCAACTTCAATCAAAGTTTTCTTTAGCCTGTCCTTAAACGAAACACTAACAGAACTGAATGCGTTGGACAAACTGTTCATTGCAACTTTAATGAACGACGTGATTGTAAAAATGAGTGTTGCAGCCTCAACAGTCTGTGTAGTTGTGATATTGTTGTTCGGCATTTTTACTGACCGTCCAAGTTTGTTTTGGCCTTACTTAGCTTTTAAAGTGAGTTTTCAATATCAAGTGTTTGCTTTAAAGATGTTTAAATGTTTAGTTCGTTTACTTGGTCGCTTTAACAACGGGCACTGCTTTTCTACTATCACTTGCACTAATTGCCCTCTACTTGCCGTCTTTGTTGGTGTTTGAAGCTCAAGAATCCTACGCATTCGGCATGACATTGGCAAAGATATCCATTTTTCTGTTGCTACTTGACTTGTATGGAATCTACTTTGAGTATTGGATAGTGAATCAGTCTCGACTGGTGTTGATAGAAGACAAACAACTAAACGAAGTAACTCCAGTCGAGCCGTTCAACGATGAAGAAAACGAAGAGAAAGAAATTGTCTAAATGTGATTTGCATACTTGTTTAATTAGTTAAAGTCTTTAACAAATCTGACTTTAATTAAATCAATGCAGTAATCTTGCTCAAAATTGACCTTTTTGTTTACTGTCTTTATTTTTAGCGCACTAAATACGGCAAATCTCTCAAAATCCGATAAACCCGATTTGTTCAAAGCGTTTGGCACTTATAATTTGTTGCTGGTGTTCAGAGATTGTTTGAAGTCATTTTCACGAACGTGTAATTTTAAAATAACTGTGACTAACCATTTTTATTTCTTAGTGTTGTAACTAGTTAAGTAAATTGAATAAAGTGATTTGTTCTTCTGCGCAGTTATTGTAAAAAAAGACTACCAATTATTATTACGCAAAGTTAATCAAACGGATTACTTGCAGCTATCTTTGCTTTGCACTTTAGATTACAAAAAAATGTTCACGTGTTTTTGCGCTTTTTTGAAATTCACTCACATCTGTTGTTTATTCGCACTGCTTGTAGAGTCTGCTTATTTTCAACACATTCAACTGATTCGACGCATTTCACTAACTACAATGAAGTCCACCAAACGCGAAG
This sequence comes from Aphelenchoides bicaudatus, assembly GCA_024699845.1. Taxonomy (NCBI): domain Eukaryota; kingdom Metazoa; phylum Nematoda; class Chromadorea; order Rhabditida; family Aphelenchoididae; genus Aphelenchoides; species Aphelenchoides bicaudatus. The sequence continues at coordinate 51,387 of JAMPIN010000018.1, read as the reverse complement.
CAATCAAGAAGATCCTCAAAATTGCGATTCCTTGGTATCTAGACAAAAAATTTGATGTAAGATAGGTTTTAGGATATTTAATTTTCTCCTGTTGAAGAAAGCAACGCCATTTGTCGTCTGTTTGTTCATGGTAGCGAATGTGGTCAACATTGGACTTTCGTACATGGGATGTTGGGAAGGTTTCTTTCCGAGTGTAAGTTGAAGTTTGGTTGTTTCGAACATGCTAATTGTTTTGACTTTTAGGTCGCTGACTTGAAACAATCATCAAATGTTCTTAATCACGTCTTGTTCATTCTTCTTCAGCCGTTCCAGCATGCAAACTTTTGGATGATGGCCGTTTTGAGTGGGGTCGCAATCGTCACGCAGCTGCTTGTCTTGATTGGAAAGTTGAGAGAAATTCCGTCGCTCTACAAACCGTATTTGCTTTACATGGTAACATTTGAAAGCTTCTACTGCTAATTGTTACGCGTTTTTAGTCTGCTCAATTTGTTGCCTGGATCGCATTTGGAATCTGTTTGCTTTGGCATGTACGCTTTCATTGACTATTAGAATTGTTAACTCAGAAATTCATGGTGACGACAAGGAAATGATTGGCTTCCTTTCTTACATGGGCATCATGTTTATCTCAATTCTGTCTTGTGTTGTTGGCGGAGCTGTCTTTGTGATTGGAATTGTGGGCGTAAACAGATCACGAAAGTACTTACAGAGCAAGACAAAGGTATCATTGTTCAGTTAATCTAGTTATGTATTCTTGTAAAAGCTTTTGGAGTTAACTTTAATAAAATAATATGACCGTTTTTGCTGTTGTTTCATTTCAAGTAACTCCAAAAGCTTTTAGATCATGAAGAAGCCGCCACAGTTGTTGAAGAAACTGGCAAATCGTTTTACGCGCTTCTCAATAGTTCTCATTTATCAATTGTTACTTTATTTGTAAATTTAATCGTTGTGCAATAAATTAGTAGAATAGTTTTTTGGAATTTGCTTTGAACTACGCCGATGTAATGAATGTTCTAAATCTCGACAAACAACTAGTCCGCTGTTTACATCAAAGAAGTGCATTATTTCCGGTGCATACGCGAAGATCAATCCGTTTATTCAAAGCGTCTTTATTTTAAAACTGATCATTGGATGTCCGCTGAAAGGGGAAAATGCGTGGTTATGCAGTGAACGGCCATTATGTCGGTGCTTTATAGATTTTGAAATAATTCAATCGGGTTTTATGTTTGGAAGTTGCATCGTGTTTTAAATGCATTCGTTCAACTTTTTCAATTAATTCGAAGTTTTTAGTTTGAGATTCAATTCGTTTTCATCAACTCAAAATGACCACCAAAGCCGATTGCGTTTTGTTGATTGAGCCTCGAGTTCCGCACAAATACAGCTGCTCAGACAATGTAAGCGGAGATTTAAACATTTCCGAGTCATTTTCTTGATTTAGAAGGTGGCCCGTTTAGTCGTCAGTGTCTTTCTGGCCTTCAATGTTGTCAACATTGCGTTCGGCTATTTTGGCATTTGGCAAGAACTCTTCGGACATGTAAGTTATGCTTTAAATTGAAAGAACATCATTTTCAATTTAGGACGGAGATGAAGACGAGTTTCCTGCCGACAAAGGCGCTTTTGCTTTGGGTGCCACAATTCTATCAAGATCATTTGCGCAGTTGACATTTGTTGGCACGTTGTACGACAGTCTTCCTGCAATATTCGTTGAAGTTTTGATGCTTTACGGCAGCTTTACCAAACGCCCGTTTCTTTATTATCCGTTCTTGGTCTTCGAGGTGACTTTTAAACACTAACTTTATAATGACTATTGCCTTTCTAGTTTATTCAAACTATTGGATTGGCATTTGCCAGCTTGATTATGACTGCTATCTCCGTCTACATGTTCTTCCTGACTCAATCCATGACTTCTCACGTCAACGAAGCCATAAACGTAGTTAATTGCTTCTTCATGTTCGGCTTGGTTTTTGCCTTGATGACCGCTGTTTTGTTCTACGTCGCAATTGTGATCCCTAATCGCTCACGCCGTTGCTTGGAGGCTCAAAAGAATCTTTAAATTGTACTTGGATTTTTAAAACTCCAAAATTATGATCATCGGTTGAATAATAAATGAATCAAAACAATCCTTATGACTAATTACATGCAAGTGCCAGCGTTAAGTTTCCAGATGTTGCAATAAACTAATGTTTGGTGCTTTTTAATGGCCGGAGTTTCTTGCATAATTTTAAAGCGTGCTTTTAAATAAGAAACATCAAATTTGATTAAATTGTTCTTTTTAGCATTTTCAAAATGAAACTTTTGACATTGCTTTTTGTTTACTTGCTCTTGTCATTGAGTGCATCTTTATCGCCGTCGATTAAATGCGGTGTTTGTCGCTCCGAAGAAGATTGTTTATATCCACAAGTTGAACAATGTGAAGACACCAGCTGCTATAAAGTTTTTAGACATGGAAATGTTGTAATCATGGTAAGGTTGTGTGAATTAAACGTTTGTTATGCAATCTCTTTAGGGCTGCGGCTTAAATCCACTCGGTAACTTTAAATGTTTTAATGTATGAATTTGTTTTGTAGTTAAAATGTTGGGCGCTAAAAACGACGAGTGCACACAACTAGTCAACAATGACATCTTTTGCTCTTGTTCTAAGTATTTTTGGTGCAACTTCAAACACGTCGACACAAACATCTTCAAAAAGTCTCCAGTTACTAACTTGTTTTCAATATTCGGCACTATTTTTTGAACTGATCAATAAACAACTATTTTTATGGAAGTGTTGAAATGCAAATGACTAAATAACATCCTGTGTCATTTCTCTAAAGTGTCAACAAAAATGTGTTCAACTAGCTAATTTCCCATCTGCCAAAACAATTTTGTTCCGGATGTGCACAAAGATGACTCAATTTTGTGGATGAACGAGTAAACAGATCAGGAGAAGCCGAACACGATTGCTTATAAGCACCGTTTTTCTGGTCCCTGATATTTGGTTTTTAAGCTCTCGTTCGTGTTTTTATAAGCTTGCAAGTCTGTAATTTACTGGTTTTAGACTTTACGCAATGAAGTCCTTTGCTTTTGCCATTCTTTTTATGGCCGCATTTGTTGCTTCTCAACCATTGAGTCAAACTGAGAAGTCAACTCAAGAACTTCAAACTGAGAAGCCAGCTCAAGAACAAGTTCAAACTGAGAAGCCAGCTCAAGAACTTCAAACTGAGCAGCCAGCTCAAGAACTTCAAACTGAGAAGCCAGCTCAAAAACTTCGATGCGGTATTTGCTACACCGACACCTGTTCAAACGCAACAGTTAAGTTGTGTGACAACGCAGAGAATTGCTACAAAGTTTACCGTAACGAAAAGACCGTTTCGATGGTAAGTCAATTTGCTTTAACTTTAATTATTTAATGTTTATAATCTTCAGGATTGCTTTGAAACTCCACGCAGTAAGTTCATGTTTTAAACATATTAGAATTATGGTTGTCGGGTTTGTCGATTTGTCCGCCTTTCAGGGCTTACCCGGGGGGGGGGTACACACCCAGGGCAGGCCTTAACGCCGGGCGCAGGTAACCCCAGCCCACCGGCATAGCCCGCCACACGCGGGGCGTTACACTGGGCGCTGCGGGACCAAGGGCGGGGCGGGGCGAGAGGTTTCGACCAGCCGCGGGGCGTAGGTGTATGACAGGGGCGGAGCATGGGCGATGGGGTTGTGCTATATGGGGGAACGTTAGTGCGGGGGGGCCCCGGACGCCGGCCCCCGCCCCGCACCATACACTATTAAACTTTCAGACACATTCGTTGGCGCACAAAATACTTGCACTAAATCGGAAACTGGAAACATTGTCTGTATCTGCAGCAAGGACATGTGCAACATGGAGGATTTCGAGATCAAGCACTTGCGATCATGGTTCCAAAAGTTCGTCGGCTGGTTTTCCGAATAAGCGTATCTTTAACATGTTTAATTGTTCTTTAACTTCCAAGTTTGTTTAATGCAATGACTCATGAATGTTTGTAACTAATTAAATGCCCTCGAAAATAAACTATTGTATTGCCTGAAGTTATTGATTAGGTTAATTGAGTTTGCACATTAAACAGAAAACACCGCTTTTGCAAAAAAAGCACTCTTTATCGGCTTTGATCAAAAAGAGATGAGGACTGAGAAATGAGTATTGTTTATGCGTCAGAGTGTTTATTTCATAAGTTAGTTGTTGGCGTTCATTTCGCTGCTGCGCGTTAGCACTTTAGTTGACTTGCCATTTAACTCATCACTTTTAGCCACTACTGAACAATGAAAGCTGCTATTTTGGCTATCGTTTCCCTTTTTTGCTTGATGCAATTGACTGGAGCAATTGAATGTGGTGTTTGTCGCACCGAAGACGAATGCTTGTATCCTAAAGTCAGGAGCTGTGGGTTGAATCAATGGGAAGAAGAACACTGCTACAGAGTCTACCGTCACGGCAAAATTGTGGCTATGGATTGCGTCGAAGCCAGACTCGGTAACTTTGAAATGATTTGACAGTGAAAACTTTTGATTATTCCAGTCTCATTTGTTGGCGGACAATACGGCAAATGCAAAAAGTTGAGCAACAACGACATCTTCTGTACCTGTTCAAGAAACTACTGTTGCAACATGGAGCCATTCGACCTCACCGGAATCAACGCCTCTTCGTTCAATTTGCCGTCCATTTTGATCAGCGTCACCTTTTTGGCCATTTCAATGATCCTCAGTTTGTAATTTGATGATTGCTTTAACTGGAAGTGTCAATAAACTCTTTAACTGTTTACTTTGTTATAAAAGCATTCAACGTTTTAACTGATTTTAAGCAACTGAAAGATTTGCAGACACGAAAAGCAAATTGTTACAACAAAATGTTATTCAACGCTTTAACGCTTGTGTGATTTTTCAAATAGATTGCGGAAAAGCAGTTTTGAATCTTTTTGCATTATTGTGTTGAGAATTAACATTGTTTGTTTAGATCATTCAACATGAAGTTCTTGTTGCTTCTCGTCATTTGTTTGATTGCGTTTCAAACTACTACCTCCAATCGATATTGCTATGATTGCGACAATTTTTACTGGCGCTGTGACAAGTATGGAGACAGTTCAAAATGCCCGCAACTTTCTGATGGATGTTCTCGAGTCTACGAGGGCAACAAAACTATTGTGATGGTTGTTTTAAATGCATGCTACTTTAATTAATTTAAACTATTTCAGGGCTGTATCTCCTTGACAACAAGTTAGATTTAAATAATCTCTTTGCTTCTTTAAACAAACAATATTTAGTGTATGCAACGGGCATTGAATACAACAATTGCACTCAAACTCCAAAGGGCCAGATCATCTGCACTTGCTTCGGCGAAGATCATTGCAATGTCAATCGAAAGTTTGATCTCAGTCGCTTCAACAACAACGCATTTGTCAACTTGCCGTCCATTTTGATCGCCTTCGGATCTTTGATGCTTTTTGACTACTTTTTAAATTTAAATGTTTGGCAATTTCTACTGATTTGTGTGATTAATAGTGTCAATAAACAGTCTCCAAGCAATCTTAAAGAACACTCGTTTCAATATTGCATGTTTCAATGTTTGTTTAATTTCAAAGATGCGCTGACACGACAACACGCAAATTTATCAATTGTTTGGATCTAATTTACGCGCAGCGTTTTTTGGAGCATATGAATCCTTTTAAAAGAGCAGCAGACGGAAACACCAACCTTTTATACGACGTTCTTTGCGCATGCCGTAAAGGTTTTTTAAAAGTTGTTTCGAATGTTGTTCCGCCGTTTTGATCAGTAAACTAGGTTGATAAGTTTGCATTTAGCATTATAGCAAAAAACATTCACTGACACCTCTGAACAAACTCATTAAAAATGCAAAAACCCTACTTTGTTGTTAATGCATTTTTGATGTCGCAGACAATTTTTAGTTTTGAACAAATTAGCCATTTAAGTTTTTGGATAACTAACTCGCTGTTCCCGTTATCAACAATGACTTTAAATGTTGTTTGGCGGCCTTTTTTATGTAATAAATGTCGCGTCGTTTATTCAATTAATAACAGTTGTTTAAAACAGTGTTTTTAGTGTCGACTCAAATGAGACTTCTCATCTTTCTACCTATTTTATTGATCACTTTCATGAAAACAGTACATTCAAGTTATTGCGGAGTGTGTAGACCTTCTGAAGAGTGTTCATTCCCGAGAGAAGTTCATTGCCCTAACATTGCCTCTAATTGCTACAAAGCTTACAGAAACAAAAGAGTGTTTGCAATGGACTGCATCAACTCTGTAATGTGTAAATTCTTTTGTAAAGTTTAATTAAAGTTGCCACTCATTTTAGTAGAACAGATGGGAGGCAAGTTGAACAGTTGCATTCATTTGAACAGCGGAGACATTCTTTGTGCGTGTGAAGATGATTTCTGTAATGTACGAGACTTTGACATTGAGCATCTTTTGATTCGGCCAATCAACTCAACTTCTGTCAATATCCTTCCAATGTTTGTCTACGTCATTCTTTTTGTTCTGTTCTTTTAAGTGGCAATTGGATGCAATAGGTGTTTGTAATTTTCGATTAATTATTTGTTTGAAATTTGATTGTTGACAATAAAATGATTCATTGAATGTTGTTTAAAACTGTTTGAACTATCTTTTTAAAAGTTATGCACAACATCTGCGCTTTTAATATTGAGTCGATATTAAGTTGCATGTTTAGTCGAACCTATGAGTGGAAAGCCGAATGATGCATGTTTGACAATGATTGATGGCAACATTGGGTTGACACAGCGGCGCATTCGGCTAGACTCCATTGAATTTGAAGCATGGTCTCAATTTCTCGTCACCCGTTCCCAACAAAAGCCATCCAATCCAGCATTACAGCAAAAATAACATATGCGCTTTTCATTTTTGTCAATCTCAATCATTTTGATTCTAGTCATTTTGCTGCGTTTAGAAAGCGTTTTAAATTTATTAACCAAGTTGTGTTTAGAAAGATGAAGTGCTCTATTTTGCTCATCATCGTTTGTTTGTTTGGAGTGTTGAATGTAGCCAACACTGTAAATTGTGGTGGCTGCAGTTCTGAACAAGACTGCAAAGATCCAGCAGAAAAATGGTGTGCAACCGAGCACTGTTATAAAACTTATCGATTTGGCAAGGTCTTCGCTATGAACTGCGTTTGGGATCGCAAATGTAAGCCTTTTAGTACTAAAGTTGAAATTAAACAAAAACATTGATTTTTAGTGGGCCCTATGGGTGGAAAACCGAATGATTGCGTCCTTTTGAGCAATCGCGAAATTATTTGTGCGTGTTCTTACAATATGTGCAACACCGAAGATTTTGACATCAGTCGACTTTTGCTAAACACGTCAATCCCTGCTTTGCCAGTCTCTTCAGCTTCCGCCTCAACTTTTTCGAAGATTTCCTACGCCGTTCCAGTTATGATCTTTTTCTTTCATTGAATTATATCGAGTTGACTGAATAAACTCTTTTATTCTAACGATTTCAAGTAATTCCAGCAGTGCTCTGGCGAGCATTTCGCAGATTCTGTGTTGATAAATAGCCAATTATGCTAACAAGAACTTGAATTGGCGAGTGCAGTATCATAAAGCAGATAAAAAACGTTCCATAATTTCCGAGGGCTACCAAGCCTAACAATTCCAGCCCGGATTCAAAGATAGGCATGAAGAAGAACAGAGCCAAGATGAACAGTTGAAGAGTAAACAATTTGTACATTGATAATTGCAAGCGCAACGTTTGATCCGTGACCATTGAACGCGTTGCACGTACAGCTAAACACAATCAATTCTAATTGAAGGTTGACTAAAATACCTTTGAATGTTTGGATGTTCACTTTCAAGCAGTAAGCAAACTCTGCTATGCAAAAGAACATAGAAACCATTGACGCTCCAATAAAGTAATAGTTCTTGTCCATGGAAATTGCAACAAAGTCAGGATGCTTCTCAATCAATGCAGAAAAAGTCGGAATGCTTTGGACATCGGCAGTATAGACTAAACATTTAAATGATGTTTGAAAGCAATTTAAACATACTGTTGAGATTTACACTGCGTTTCAAAAGTTTGCGCACGGCTAGATTTTTTCAAGTTATAACATAAAGCTGAACGTTGTTATTCCGAAAAATATCCTATCATTTAGAGCATGTCCAAAAACGGCATTCTGCCCAAAAAAATTTAGAAAAAAACCTCCGGACACGTACGGAATTCAACTTACAAGTTTTCTCCCTGTTTCAAAAGTTTGCGCACGGCTAAAACTTATTGTACCTTTTAGGTCATTTTTATACTTTTAAAGTTATGGTACGTGGTAAAAAGCTTACGGACTACGAAAAGGGTCAAATTGACGCTCGAAGAGAAAATGGAGACAGCTACCAGAAAATTGCCGATGCATTAGGACGTTCAAAATCTGCAGTTTTTGGTTATGCAACTGGATATCGAAATCATGGTCAGACAAAGAGTTCCGGAAGACCGAAGATGTTGAGCAAGCGTGACGAGCGTGCAATTGGTCGAAAAGTTTCAAATTCCACCAAGTCCATCAATCAGATTAAGCGAGAAATTAACACTGCCGCTTCAAAGACAACCGTTTGGCGAGCAATTAAACGTAATCCAGTCATTGTCCGTGCCAAAATGATGAAGGTCCCAAAGATGACTATGGCGCATAAGGTCAAGCGACTCAACTTTGCCAAAGAAAATATGGCCCGAAATTGGAGCAAAGTAAGATCCAGGTGGATTTTGACTTTCATTTTTTTCAATTTTAGGTCATTTTTTCGGATGAAAAGAAGTTCAACCTGGACGGTCCAGATGGCTGCAATTCATACTGGCATGACTTACGTAAGGTTCCTATGCAATTCTCACGTAGAAATTTTGGTGGCGGAAGTGTTATGGTAGGTTAAAATTGAATTACTTTGACTTATCAATTTTTTAAGGTTTGGGCAGCATTTCATTCTGGTGGCAAGGTCTCATTAGCCTTTGTTTCATCAAAAATGAAAAGCTCAGATTATGTACAAGTCCTCCGTAAACATCTTTTGCCTTTTCTCCGTCAACAAAATCGCCGTCAAGGTTGGACTTTTCAGCAAGACAATGCTTCAATTCATAAAAGTCGTGAAACTCGTCAATGGTTATCGAAGCACAACATCGATGATTTGGATTGGCCCGCTTGCTCACCTGACCTGAATCCGATAGAGAACATATGGGGGCACCTTGTGAGAGAAATTTACGCCGGAAACAAGCAGTATGGGACAGTGGCAGAACTTAAAAAAGCAATTTTGACAGCTTGGCGCAAACTTGGAGCCCGGACTTTCAAAAATCATGCAAATTCGATGCCGGATCGTATCTTCCAAGTTATCCAACGTGCTGGCAAACCAACTGAATATTAAATTTGTTGTTACTTATTGGTTTTGCATCATAAATTTACAATAAGTTTTAGCCGTGCGCAAACTTTTGAAACAGGGAGAAAACTTGTAAGTTGAATTCCGTACGTGTCCGGAGGTTTTTTTCTAAATTTTTTTGGGCAGAATGCCGTTTTTGGACATGCTCTAAATGATAGGATATTTTTCGGAATAACAACGTTCAGCTTTATGTTATAACTTGAAAAAATCTAGCCGTGCGCAAACTTTTGAAACGCAGTGTATAAAAAGACACAAACTAATCAAGAAGTTCAACAAAGCTGACGAATTTAAGAATGTAGTCGTATTTCCTGGCTTCTCCAGCCATTCAAACAAAGAACGAGAGAAGTCATTTTCTTTATTTAGGTGTAAGCGTAAGCGGTATGAATAAGTTACTAGACCTAATGTGAAGATAACACTCAAGTGACCGGTCAGCGCGAAGATCAACAGGAAGTTTAATGTAAATCCTTTAGAGCCAAAAAGTTTAAACAATGAAAACTTGGTCGAGTAGCCGGCCAGAGACGGAGGGAAAATAACTAACTAAGCACTAAATTGATGTTTAAAGATCACTTTAAACAAACCTGACTCGAACACATAACTGCTGTTAATAAGAAATTCGTTGTCATCGAGTGAAAAACAATTACTTTTAGATCTCGAGACATTGTTACCTTTTTATAGTAACAGGACATGCAATAAAAAGCCAGCAGAAGAAGTACGTTGATAAACAGAATTAAGTACAGGTAAATAGAATATGCAAACTCGTACGGCTCGTTAAAAGCTTGCATCTTTAAAATGTGGTCAACTTCTTTTGCGTCCATTGTTGTACGTAAAGAACAAGTTTGGTAGACGTTTATTGAAAAACAAGCAAAAATAAGTCAAGTTGAGTGAATTGAATTATATTTGTCGAGTGTTATAAAACTAATGACTTTAAGTCACACAGGTCCATGCTATATCGCCGCTCAATGTGGAAATTAGATTTAAACAGTAAGTTGTTGCCATTAAACTCCAGCGTTGCTGTGGCGAGCGTTTCGGACATTATGAACTGACGAATAACCGATTATGTTAATTAAAAACTGTATAGGCGAATTTAAAACCATAAAGCATGTGAACAGTGTTCCACAATTATCGAAAGTTGTCATTCCTGACAGCCTCAAACTCGATTCAACAATTGGCATGAAGAAGAATAAAGCAAGTACCAGTAATTGAACGGAGAACATTCGGTACATTGCTAGTTGTAGACGTAAAGTTTGATCTGTCACCATTAAGCGTGTTGCACGTACAGCTAAATGATACTTGTAAATAAAGATTATAAGTTGTTAGAAGTTACCTTTAAATGTCTCAATGTTTACTTTTAAACAATAAGCAAACTCGGTCAAACAACAACTTGCACAAAACATAACTGCTCCAAAGTAATAGTAGTTTTTGTTCATTGAAATGGCGACAAAGTCCGGATGCTTCTCAATTAGCACAGTAAATGCTGGAATGCTGTGGACGTCGACTGTATAAACTAAACATTCAATTGATGCTTGAAAGCAATTTAAACATACAATTGAAGTCTGTGAAGATCGTCAAACAAAAGAGAAAATTAAGAAACGCTGAGCAGTTTAGAAACGAACTTGTATTGCCGGGTCTTTCCAGCCATTCAAAAGCGGAACGTGAAAAGCTGCTGTGCTGAGTTAGACGGAGACGATAAGATTGTGTTGCAATGGCGAGAGTGTAAATAACAGATAAATGACCTGTCATCGAAAAGATTGCCAAAACGCTCAATTTAAATCCGTTAATGCCAAGAAATTTGAACAATGAACCTTTAGTTGAGTAGCCGGAAATTAAAGGAGGAAAGAATACTTGCTAAACACAGTACAGAATGGACCAAAAAATTGTTTGTGTTTGAAACTTTTTGATTGACTTTTTTTTGACAAAAGACTCTTTTGTGTTAATGTTTTTTTGGTCCACTCAGTATTTGAATTGCCTTTTTAAAACTCAACTAACCTGACTTAAACAAATACCCGCTGTCAGCAACAAATTAGTCACCAAAGAATGATAAAATATTGCTTTTAGATCTCGACACATCTTTATTTGATAGCGATATGTGATTAGAAAGTAGAAAACAAATGCAAGCAATAAACTAATGAAAAGAACTAAATATAGATAAACAGAATATGCAAGTTCTAACGGTTCAATAAAAGCATTTGACTTTAAAATGTTCTCAATTTCCGTTGCGTCCATTCTAAAAAGAGGTAAATTGTAGTGAATGAACACTTTCTGCAAACGTCAGTTAAAGGAACCAGAAAACAAGCTAGTTTGAGCAAATTAGATTTTATGTGCATTGTGGAATAACAACTTTATTTTTATTGCCAAGTAAAGGTGCATTGAATCTGCGTTAAAGTTCAAACATCCAAGTGCAAGTTGATTACTTTAACACTTTGAATATCCAAATTGCCTTAAGGATTCCATTGTGTGTTAAAAGCAATGTTTGTGCATTTTAGAAAGAACAGTTTTACAGTTGTTTAATGTATGTTATTTTTATTGCTAACGCTTTCCAAATTTTAAGCGAAAAGTGCATTCACGTTTTGCCCATCTGCCGCTTCATTTTCGTGGAAATCGTCTCCATTTCAAAATCAACTAAACAAAACACTGCTGTCTGTCCAGCCGATTGCTGCAATGACTCACAAATTTGAATTTTCTCACAGTCTGCTGCTCAAATTGTCCGCCGGTTTCCGTCTGTTAAGCATTGTTTACACTGTTTGGGCTTTGAGATTTGCAGTTGTCATTTTGTGTTTTTGCAATTCGCGTCGTAACAGTTTTAAAACAACTTGTTTAAACTTTCAAATTTTTAGTCAATACTTTGGCTCCAAAGATGAAGGCTCTCGTGTTGTTGCTTGTTCTTTCGGCTGGAGTTGCTGCCAAGAAGAATGCGATCGAGTGCTACAAATGCTTGGGCGATCAAGACGAGTGCGAAAAGCCAGAAACTGAGACTTGTCCTCACTTGAACGACTTCTGCGTTTCGATCAAGGTTCTTGATAAAACTGTTGCCATGGGATGCGCTTCTACCAATCCGTTCACTCGTGATGGTAAGTTTTTTAAACACTGTAAAGGTTAACTTATTTATGATTCAAACAATTGCAGTCGATAAATACGAGCCGTTTTTGGGAGCTTGCAACAACCAAGCTGGTTGGACAGTGTGTTTATGTTCCGATAGCGACTTATGTAATGGAAAGACTTACCCTTTTAATGACATGATAGGCCAAGTTCTTGCCAAAACAGACTACTTCCTTGAATTGAAATCGATTTACGGACAAATGCGCATCTTCACCGGATCCAGCCCAAATTTTCGTCAATTCAACGGTACTGAGTCGGCTTTGAGTGGCGGAACTTCTTCATTCATCTTCGGCATCCTTCTCGGCATTGGAATTTCTACTGTCTGCTGTGTCGTCGTTGCTGCGATCATCTATGTCTGCACCAAGAGCAAAAAGCCCCACTATTTCGATCCGCAAGAAACTCAGTTCTCTTCAAATGATTCTCGTAAAGACAAGTTTTCTTCAGACGGTTGGCACTAATCTCTAGAAAAGCAATTCAATTGTTTATTGTTATGGTCTCGTAATTGTTTGAATGAACGGAGATTGTCTTGCCGATGTTATCTGTAGTATCCAGCACTTTTGTGTTTGCCGAAACCGACAGAGAAAAATCAATGTGCAAACAAACAATTAATTGCGTTGAGCGCAAAAAAGACAAGTTGAGTATTTTGAGTGCGTTCAGTTGAGAAGATAATTTTTGTGCTTTTTAAAAAACTTAATTTTGAATGTCATTCGCGTTTAAATTGTCTTGATTAAGAATTTAAAACTCTGCCGTTTTCAGTTCAAAAGAAGCTGTCGAAATGAAACTCTTCGGATTGCTACTTCTTTGTCTGCTCCTTGTTATTCAACTAACAAATACTCACTCATTCAAGTTTTCAAACTTCTGGTCTTCGAGTCACAACGTTGCGACGCCTCATAAGAAAGATTTTTTCCAACTAGTCAATGAGAAAATACCGTACGGAAAAGACAAGTTTAAAGGCTCCGGCAAATCTGATCTGTTCATGGCTCCAGAGGACATTGAGAATAATGTATGTGTTGTTGGATGTTCGGAAAAGATCAAATGCCCTAAGCCGAGCAAGGACGAGTGCAAGCAGTTGAAAGAGCACAAATGCAACTTAAAGGATTTGGCTAGAAAGAAGGCAGTGGAATGCTTCGACTTGTGTGCCTGTAAGTGTTCAGTTTATTCAACGCTTTGTAACTTCTACTGTTTAGCCACCAACGTCTGGAAAAATGGAGCATTCAAAATGAACATCAACGACGGTTATTGCTCATGCTTTAATGCTCAAAACGAATGCAAGAAAATGGAAGCAATGGAAAACAACGCCGGATCTCATCAACTTTGTTTAGCTTTAGTAATTTTTGTTCTTTTCTGGACATTGTAAAAGTTTACTGAAATAAATCATTATGATTCATAACAATTGCACACTTCTTTGTTTAAAGACATCTCACACAGAATATGAGAAAAGATCTGTTTGTATTTCAAAACTCGCATTTGATGATTGCGAAATGTCTTCGTCGATTTCTGTTTTAAGCAGGTTTTGTGTAAAAAGGCCGTTTGCTTTCGTTACTTGTGCATTTTGCTCAAAGCTTTCGGTGTTTCAATTCCGATCAAAATGAAAGCTGCTATTTTGCTCATCATCTTGCTTGGATCCATTCAATTGGTTGGCCCACGTCTCTGTTACAGATGTGTGAAAATGGAACAGAAAGCTGCAAGTTTCTCAAAACCGAGGTTTGTCCAAATGAGGGTGACGGATGTGCCATTTACAAAGAGGACGGAATCATCTGCAAGTAGTTTTGAACTAAACTTAAAGTTTGAATCAAATGCTTTTAGTGGAAAAGTTGAACTTCCCCGAAAATGATTGTTCCAACAACACAATGGCTTTCTTTTGCAACTGTTTCGGCCGCGATTTCTGCAATAAGGACTACCTATCCGGCACGCAACCTTCAATCTGGTTTCCAATGAACTTGTTTGAATAAATCTTTATTTAAAGCGTTATTAGAATCTGCTTAATACAATGAAAGAGATCAAAGAATCGGTGAGTACATACGTATTGGATTAAAACTCAAGATAACTCGTATTTTTTGAAGTCTGTGGCACTGGTTGAGGAGCTGATTTGGTGAGTTGAATCTTGCCGGGAACGACGATCCACAAAGGACGATTTGAGTTGTCAATTTTCATGTGCTGGACGGTGACTTCGAAGTTTTGGCCTCGCAAACTATCAAGTTTTCGGAGAGTGGCGTTGTCGAACACAATTTGGCCCCAAGCAGAATCGATAACTTGCTCTCGGGCATTCAGATTGATTGATTTAATTCGGATATCCTCACTCGGAATTACGCCCTAAATTGAGTCATTAAGATTTGAATTAAAGTTTAAAACGTACGCAAAAAACAAAAGAACCGCTATCGTCCACTTCGAAGTTTCTGCACTTCATCAAACTGTGTTTGTTAATTACTCTGGCAATGCATGTGAAAGGTCCAATTTGATTTTGGAGCTGCTCCGAAACGACCTCAAGAAAAGCGCCCTGTTTCACAAACTCGTCGTAGTTCAAAACGGTATTCGAAATAATTGCGTACTGGTAATTTGGATGCTGCTGTGAATACTTGATTGCCACGGCATACTCGTCATACAGTTGCAAGACCAACATGTAGCTCTAAATTAAAAGTCAACAAACATCACAAATGTAAAAAACAAACATCTTCTCTGACTTTTGCAATCGGCGTTAAGTCATTGGGATTGAGGTACGGAAAGTTCAAAACGCAGTTGTTGTTGACGACTTTAGAGACGCGGTTCTTGTTAGACTCATTAGATCTTTCAGTTTGACGAGAAGCATTAGTGTTGTTTGAAGCATTTGATTGTTGCGAAGGCGGGCGTTCTTCAACTTGGACTTTTCTGAGTCTTGAAACATTTGATTGCTGTTCGATAGATTGCTGTGACGGTGGACGTTCTTCAACTTGGACCTTTCGGAGCCTTGGAAACAATGTACTAATTGGAAGTGTCAAATCAACATTGAACTAAAAAGAATAGTTAAAATTGACAAAAAATTTAAAGTCTTACCGGTCTAAGCTCGCGATCGTCATCTTCCCTATACTTTGTTGCTACCCAATAAATGCCTTCCAGGAAGTAGTCATTGTATTGCACTTCTACAATCAGATCATTTCCCACTTTGAATGGAGCTGGAAGCAAGACATTGCCAAATTCTTCATTGAAGCCAACGTGCGTGAACGGCAGAAACTTCTGATGTGCTTGCTGGACATTAACGCGTATGGTTGTCTAAACAAAGAAAGTGTTAAGTAAAAGTAAATGATACGCATTAAAATAACTTACTCGAAACGTTCCAGGAATGAACTTGTACTCTTTGCAGCTCTTACTGGCTTTCAGCAGTTTCAGTTGTCCAGTTGGAAGCAGTCGGCATTTGATGTCAGCGACGTATCCTTGGGCCCAGCATTTATCCTTGAGATATACTCTTGTTAGAGCTTTCGGATAGTCTGGACAAAATATCAAGCCAAAGCGATCTCCATCGGATTCAATGCACACACACTATAAACAAAATAAGTATACATATTCATTAAAAGTCCAACTTACTCTATGCTCTTCTTGATCGTTCATTTTCAGCGTTCAATTAAAATAATAATAATGAGTCTGAAATGAAGCTTGTTAGAGTGTAATGTTGATTCGCATGTAAGAGCGAGCGAATCAGGAAAAATGTGTGGAAATCAACAAGAGTCGCATCAAATGAATGCGAAAATATTGAGCGCTGCGTTCTGGACCGCAATTGCCAATCTCCTCTTGTTGTGGCGCGCTGGCGGCTTTGTTTTTAAAATGGCTAAAGTGCGCACAGAACGCAATATGATTTATCTCACTTGTTTATTGAGGTTGTTAAACAATAAGCAAACACTAAATAAACTTTAACGGAAATTTGATTTTATCTATTGAGAAAAGAAAATATTATGCCAATTCGTAAGTTGTCGCTTCAATACATGCACTTGTGGACAATGTTTGCGTTTGGATCTTGTTTTTGCATGTTGTTTGAAATTGGTCCGGACTTTATTTGAAGCACATAAAATCACACAAAATCACATGCCGACCGTTTTTGGCGTCATTGAACAAAGTGAACAAAGAGCACTTTCGGACAAATGATTTATTTGCACCGTGCTTTTCAACTGGATTGCCAAGCCGAACGGTTTGTTTGAAAAGCAACATTGCTAATTGTTAAAACATAAACTATGTAACAAAACTTCTAATGTTAACTACACATTTCATACACTCTTTGATTGTTTTCTTCCACACTATTACCAGGTCAAATCATTAAAAAATCATTGCGCGCTTTAAACTAACGACATAAGCGTCTTTGCGCATTTTTACTGCGTATAGTCGTTCTTTTTTGAATTAAAAGAGATCTTTCACTCCAGTCACAATGTGCAGCAGACTTCTTTACGACAACTACAATAGAATTTACGGATCACGATTGCATGTAATGAATTATCTTATAAACTTGAATTCATTTAACGTTTGCAGTACATCTCCACAATTTACAGCTCAATGTTGTGTTTCTATCTAATTCTAATCTTTATTGTGCTGATGCGCGACAGATCGCTTTATCATGTGGTTGAAAATGACATTTTAATTTCTATTGCGTTTATGCTTGCCGGAGTATTACAAATAGTTTCACTCGTTGGGGAAATGTGTAAAAGTTCCAGATCAATGTTTGGAGCGCTCGTCGTGCATGTAAGTAATTTTTGGGGATTGGATAAAGTAATGTTTGAAATCACTTTTAGTTTTTGTTCTTGGTTGCATTGCCATTCGTCGAGTTGTTTTGGATTATCGACGCTGTGAGGTACTTTGTGTGGGAGCAACCGAAGCAAGTTTTTACGGAGTGGCAATTCATGACAATCAAAAACTTTCTATATTTCTTGCTTTTTATTGTAGTGGACGGCGTTTTCGGTTTCTATTTGCCGTTGAAACGTTTTCAAGCTCTAAGGAAAGACGAAAAGAAGGTTGGAATCATGAGAATACCTTTGGAAGAAAGAGCGGTTGTTCCAAGATTGGCTTTCTAATTGTGTAAATTTGTTGAAGTTATTAAATAAACATGTGTTGTTTGTGTGTTAAAAGAATCAATTTGAACGGAAAATATTAAATCTTTTTGTGCATTTGTTTATTTCGGAGCACTCGTCCGTTACTCAAAACACCGCACCTTTGAAGATGACTCATAAATTTGAATATCCCAGTTTGTTTATTTCTTCTGCTCAACCGATTGGCAATTTTTGTTTTGAGAGTTTTTATCGAAAAGCGCAATCGTTTTGACTTGTTTTAAAACTTGACAGTTTCAGCTTTAAACAAATGAAGTCAGTCTATTTGATTTGTTGTTTGGTCAGTGTGTTCGGAGTTGCCAGCTCTTTAAAGTGTCATTTGTGTCATGCCAAATTCAATACTTGTGAGTATCCAATGATTGAAACATGTCAGAGCCAAAATGACATCTGTACGGTTGTCAAATCGAAAGGCGAAACAAAAACGATGGTAATCTTTTAAATGTTGACTTGTTTGAATGTCCAACTTCCAGGGATGTCTTGCAATCAAAAACATTCCAAGCGGTGAGCTGTTTAAGTAAGTTGAAAAGTGTTATTGATTTAATTTTAGACTTTTTTGTGGGCATTTGTCACAACTTTGCCGACCAAACAGTTTGTCTCTGCAAACATGGCGATTTATGCAATTCCCAGCAACTTGTCTCCAAGCACATAAGTTCCAAGTCCAAGAATAGACAATTCGCCGACCAAATTCAATCGGCTACCATTGACAAAGTTGATATGAGCGGCTCCAGATCTATCTTTACTATTTCTATGATCCAAGTACTTTTTGCATTGATGTGTGTTTTAAACTTTAATTAAACGTTTTGATTAAACTTTGAGTGTTTAAGTTTATGTAAAAAGAAGCTGTTCGATTTGTTCTAGAACCGACTAGACAACAAAAAAGCCGATTGCTGTCCTCGCATTTTCAGTCTGCAAAATGGAAATTGAACGCCGTCTCTGCGCTTTGTCCATTTTCTCACTCATAAGCACTTGCTGTTTTGATGGGAAGCTTTTATATCCAAGCATTTGATTGCGCAATTTGCATTTCCGCTGCTTTTTTGTTTAAAATGACACGCGGTAATGATTCTTTGGCGCTTATTACGAATCGGTTTGTCCGGGCAGAGAAGACCAGCGCAATGAGATCAATACGCTTGTTCTTTTTTGCGGCCCGAACATTAAATAAATCATCGTTCGGCTCCAACAATTCAATAAATAGGAACAAAGGACTGTGCACTTTTTGTTTGGCCATCTAGAAATTTGGTTTAACTTTTTATTTGCGTTAACGTTCCGATGCCGTCGTCTAGTGATTTCTGCCTTTGTGGATTTCACGTCCACCACGGAACAGCTATTGTTGGAGCCTTTTCAATCTTATTTGGCATCATCAGCTTGTTAATTTCAACTTATATAGTCAAGTTTGGACCGGACGAAAAGGTTCTTTAAATAGTCTTTGCTGATGATTCTTTTTGTATTTAAGAACTCAACCGGAAGCTTCTTTGATGACAAAGAATTGATCTACAAATTTGGATGGGGATACACCGGCACAGTCTACGCTGACATCTTTTTAGATGGATTCCGTGTTGTTTCGGCCATATTGATGTTGATTGGTCAGAACAAAAAACGTCCAAAGCTTTACACACCTTATTTGATTTGCTCCGTAAGCCTTAAAGTGTTAACTAAAACAATTCACTTAATTTCAGGTAATCAAAATTATAGGCAGTGTGATTGGAACGACTATTCTTTTCGTTCTTGGAGTTTTGGCGCTGATCATTCCGAGACTTATTAACAAAGACGAAAACTATTTGACATTTGCTTTCGGCACACTGTTTTTGGCGTTTCTTTTTGGTGGGCTGACTTATTCTTATGGATACTTTATCTTCAATGTGCCGATTAGATCATACCGTCTTTTGGAGAGAGAACAACAAATACTTTTTGATCAAGATCCTCCAGTTTACACTTCTTACGATAACAATTCTTATGTTTAAATTGATTAAATAAAGTAATCAAACTCTTCACATTGACATTAAAGACACGAGTCACCGCTTCGCCCCAGAAAATCAACAATAGACGTAAAATGTCGGCAACCGTGAACTTTCATTTGATTGCTCTTTCGGCCTTGTTTTTCGATGTTGTTTTTAGGCGCTGTTTATCGCAATTTCAAAATACTTCAAAACGCTTTCACTGAAATTGGTTTAAATTCATCGGTAGTTTGACGATTGCTTGAAGGTAAGCAATGTCTGATAATCATTGCCTTTGTGGAATTCATGTCAATGTAAGTTTTAGTCTACTGAACATTAAACGTCTAATTACAGAAAGGAACACTTCTTATTGGAATTGTTTCCGTATTCTTGAGTGTCTTCAACATAATTTCTTTGTTCACGGACGTTAAAATCGTATCGAGTGCTAACGCAACAACTAGCTTTTTTGAGAGCACGAGCATCATTTACGATTACGGCTGGCAGTTTTCTAGTATTGTGGTCCTGAATGTAATACTTGAAAGTGTGTGTATTTTGGCAGCTTGTCTCATGATATTCGGAAACATCACTTCTCGGCCAACACTTTACTTGCCGTATTTTCTTTACACTGTAAACACTTTAAACAGCTCTCAAATAACTTAGATTTGATTTCAGGGCATCAAGACAATCAGCAAAGCCATCTTAGCTGTCGGGCTGTTCGTTGTTGCAATTCTTTCTTTGATAATTCCGAAAGCTTTGCACTTGACTCAAGGACGTTTACATAACTTCATTTATCTCCTGTCTGCATCGTTCGTTGTTGGAATTATTGCACTCGTTTATGGCTACTTTGCATTTAACATACCTAACAAATCACGCAAATGCCTGAACAGCGAGCAAGAAATAATCTCCGATTCAAAGGCACCTCCAGCTTACACAACTAACACATACATTTAACTCAAGAGAATAAACTTATTTGATAGCAAAAAACATTTTTCGTTCAAAGAGTATTTTTGTTATTGCTTATAAGATCAAGAAGTGCATGCAATTAGTTTATCAATTGAATGGAATTTAACATTTTAACAATGTCTATTCACGCGTCATCGTCATCACTGTCTTCTTCGTGTTTATGTGAACGGTGCTTGTGGTGCTTCTTGTGATGTTTCGAATGCTCTTCTTCTTCATCATCATCTTCGTTGTCGTGATTGTGTTTCTTGTGAGGTGCACTCAATTCAATGTCATTCAAGTATTGGATTCTGTCCTTCTCCATTTCAAATTCAACAGTTGCAGAACCTCCATAGACAGATAAAGCTTGAGCGCGGAGGATTGCAGATGTAGTAATGTTGGGGTCGCGAAAAGCTATGCCACTGACACGCAAATCATAATTGAACAGCGTATTTGTTTGTCTAAACATTTAAAACGACATTTGTTGCTTAATCTCTCTATCACTTACACTAAAGTGACGGGAACTCTGTGACCGTTCGACTTGTACATCACATCTAGTGACAAAGAAGCAGCAACGGGCTTGCCATTTTGAGTGATTTGTCCTTTGAAGACGGCCAACGGAGTGTCAGCGCCGAAGGTACCGATTTTCAGCCATCCCCAGTTTATTGCCGAACACAGAGGCAAAGACGCAATTACAAAAAGGAACGGAATAGCGTGAACAAGCATTCTTCTAGCTCTTGATCAACAAAGTAACTCCTTTTTATACACAATTGTTTAATGAGTTCTAATTAATTCCTTTCTGCAATAAACGTTATGAAATGAACGTTATGCAATAAAAGATCTTTTATGTTCATTTGATTGCACGGTCTTTTTGCAGAAAGGAATAATTAGATATGGTTTCCAGTTGTTTTAAAGGAAGCTTTTCAAGCATCCATAAAGTTTTTAATTTAAACAACGCCGATCGCTTTGTGATTAAAGTTGCCTAATTCGTCTCACTCCGCAACACAACAATGATTTCAAAAGAAACGAAACCGAAATAACTGCTTTTGTTGTCGCGAAAACAAACAAAAATAACGAAAATGTCGTTCAGAGACATTTTCTATTTTGTGAAAACAACTTTTTCCATTTAAAGAAGTTGCTGGAACGAACAAATTTATTAGTGTGGTGTGACTTGTAAGTAAGATGGCTTTTAATCATGTGCCAGGAGATCGACGCCGAAATCCATATCTTTATGGAAATATGAGACTCACAACTGCCGCTCAAATCATTGGATGGAGCATCATTTTGTTTGCAATTGTTGGCATATTTACTTCCATCGGTTCGATTGTTTACAACGCAATCAAGACGGTATGTATCTTTGAATACAATAAATTTTAATCGAATGTAGAACGATGAGTACTTGAGCACCAATGACCGGAACTTCAATAAATCGTTGCTTATATACTCTGGTGTAAATATTGGCCTAACGTTTATTACGATCGGAGTGACACTTGGAATGCTTGTTGGAGTCTGGAATCGACGTCCTGTTCTGTTCTGGCCCTACCTTGTTTACATGGGTATCGAAGCGTTTTGGTGGCTTGTCGGAACCATCTTGTGCCTATCTTTAGCTATAATGATGTTGTCCAAGCGCGTTGACGGAATGTCAGATGGAGAGAAAACAGCTGCGACAATTGTACTTTTTGTCTGTACCCTTCTTGGATTACTTGTCACATTCTTCGTCGTTTATTTCGGCATAGTTGTTATCAACCAAACTCGTTTAGTAATCCAAGAAGAGCAGGAATTGCTACAAAGTCCGCCACCAATTGGCCCTCAAATCAACGTTCAGGCGACTGATATTTTGTAAAGGCTTTAACAATGCTTCAAAACTGTGCTTCTGCTTTAAACTTGTAATTAAATAAACGATTAACAACATAAAGCACAGAACTTTGTTGCCTCTAATTTCAAAACGGCCTCCCTCGCTGAAGTGATTCATTGCCTGCCCACCTGCATAAACATAACTCGGGACTTTATATCGGATTACTACCTTGTAAATAAATGAATTACGGCGGTGTTCGTTTTCAATAACCTTTAAAAGAACAACTACGAATGAATGTGTTTACTGGGTGGACAAAAAAAACGTTAACACAAAAAAGTCAATCAAAACTTT
Source organism: Aphelenchoides bicaudatus (assembly GCA_024699845.1). Lineage (NCBI taxonomy): Eukaryota > Metazoa > Nematoda > Chromadorea > Rhabditida > Aphelenchoididae > Aphelenchoides > Aphelenchoides bicaudatus. The sequence continues at coordinate 28,845 of JAMPIN010000018.1, read as the reverse complement.
CAAACACAAACAATTTTTCGTGTTAACGTTTTTTTGTCAATTCTGTAGTTTATTTTGTTTTCGGACATAAAAATTGATCGGGTAGTTGGAACAAAATAGCGCATACTCGGAATGCACTCATAAACAACTTTTGACTATTTCATTGAAAACAGAAGTTTTAGTTGTTTTGTTTCTGCTTTTGACGTAAGTGGTTGTGTTCTCACTAAACTTATGTGGAGATTCTTTGTGTTAAACTTTTCAACCTTAACCAAAACGTCACTTGTGTGCTAATTTAAGTAAGAAACCGTTTAAAATTACGTCAACTCTCTCGAGTGCACCTAAAGTTTGAACGCACGCGTCGATGAGTCAACCAGGAAGGACAAATTGCCAAAAGTTTTGTTACCCACTTTGGCGAATCAACAAGTGCGCGCGCGAAAAATTAGGTGTAAAGTGCGTGCAGGACGGAACTTTTCAACGTCTCTCGATTTGTAAACAGTTTTATTACTTACTGGACCTTCACGTATTGCAGGTTAATTTTTAACAAATTAACAAAACTCGCAATTAATGATGTTTGCTTAAAACTGACTCATCGTATAAATCGGGCGGCAGATTAGACTAGAAAACTTTTTGAGTAAACAAAAGTCGCAGAAGCTTTTTGCCTAAACATCATCTGCAAAATCGTTCCTCTCTAAAACTTTCCACCAAACACCACGTACAGTAAGGATGTTTCCAAAATAGTCACGCGAAGTTCAATTTAAAATTCATTCGTTTGTCTATTTCTGTGTTTGTATCTGAAATTAATTAAATATGCAACTTTTGGTCCAATTTCTTCACTCATCAATTTGTCGTTTCGGTTAAAAACCATAGCAACCGAATTTTAGAGATTAGGTTGACTGCACATGTTCCGAAATCATATGTTAAATTGCTTTTAGTTTTTTGAATAAAAAGGCGGAGTTGTAAGTTCTCCGAGGACTTATAATTTTAAAGATAGCAATAAATCGTTGCGCAATTCCCCGCCCACAACAAAGCAACTCTTCCACGCCTTTATAAAAAGTGAAGGCCGTTCACAGACCAATGCCAACAACAAAGAGGCAAACAAAAACGCTCTTTGCAAAACGAGCATTCTGTTTTGACGTTAACTGACTCCGTTTGATTTTTAAACTTTCACTTGTTGTTTGATTGAAAGAACTTTTTGTTTTTATCGTGAAATCGGACACATGTTTGCAATAAAAACTAATTGATTGAATCTTTTGCAAGAACTCTGATTTAAAATACAAACTTTTGTGCTTATAGTTGTTTATAAACACATTTCAAAACGATGTTATTTCACAAATTATATGCTTTCCTGACGAACCGGATAATTTGCCAATTGATTTCAAAACAAAGGTTCTTTTTATTCCCAAGAGCAAAGTCCAATCAAACTTCTTTTTTCGAGCAGCCGCACCAGCGACTTCGTTCAATGGTTGCTGTTTTTCCCGGCCATTCTCACATCCAAGTTCCATTATAGTCAGTTGATATTGAGAGGCGTAAACGCGTGATCGGATATTTTAAACAGTTCACGGATGTGTACTATTTTTAACATAATTGCACTGTTTGTGGAAGTTTAATGTTAGAAGCTTTTCCGAACGTGTACTCTCTGCGCGCGTTGTTTAACGATTTAAATAAACAAACTAATTTCAGCTTGACTGTTAACTATGTCTACAAAGCAATATTGCTGGTGCGGCATTTCCAACCACTCTGGAACGCAGATTGTTGGTTGGTTTTCGATCATTATGTCCATTTTGTCCATCATAATGTCGGCTGCTGCTATCATTTTCGCACCTGCTGTCAATGCTGCTGTAAGTTAAACTTGAATAAGTTCTAAATGTAATTAATTACTTTTAGGCCGCTGACAAGCACACTCAAGGAATCAACGTTGGAGCACAAGTCGTTAGCATTGCCATCAGTGTCTTCACAATCGGCATTGTCTACTTGATGTTGCACGGACTGCGAATCAAGCGCCCAAGTTACTACATTCCTTATTTGGTCTTGACCGGACTTCAGTTGATTGCCATTGTGATTGGAGCAATTGCTCTCGTCATTCTTACAATCTTAGTTTGTGTTGGTGTCTTCTCTCAAATCCAGCCTGAATACAAAATCGCTGCAATTGTTGGCGCTCTCATTGTCGATGTTATCTTTTTCCTGTTTTCTGCAATCTATGTTTTCCTCTTCTTTGTAGTTCCCAACCGATCTCGCAAACAGCTGGTCGAGGAGGGTCGTTTCTAAAAGGTTTTTAGCTTCGTCGTTATTGTAATGTTGTAATCAACTTTCTCCAATTATCTCAAGCTCTGTTACTCTCTTGCCAATAAAATTCCTTGCATATTCGATAGCATTTCCTATGTCATTGTTTTCATAATGTGAAAGTAAATAAACATGTTTTAAAAAGAATCTTGATGAGTAAAATTGTTCTACTTTGCGAGAAAAACAAAAAGGCACTTCGAATCTTCAAAGAAATTGAAATGACTAACTCGAGAATCAAACAGCAAACTTTGTGTTTTCAACTTGTCTGCTCGCTTAATTACCAAAATTGTTGACTGGATTATGTTGAATGTTGCTTTGTTGAGTCGTCTAGTTCAAAAGCGATTAATGTTTGGACTAACAACATTGATCAATCAGGTGCCAAACTTGTTTATGAAGTTAGAGTATTGTTGTTTATTCAAATTGCCGCAACGTCTTTAATGCTTTTCGGATGCATAAACGCAGATCACAGCTTTACTGTCTGTACATCTTTTTGGCAGTAAGTGTTTAAGTTGCACAAACAAGCATTTGTTTTTAGTGCCACTCTTATTTTTATATTTCGCTGTTCTTTCCCCTTTGCGTTCCTATAACTTAATGAAAGTGGATGTGTGGAGTCAGATGACGACGACACTCTTTCCTTGTTGTCTTAGCTGTTTAAATAAACTTTGAAGCGTAGCAACGAAACTTGCGCCAAAACAATAATCAAAACACTAATCGAATGTTGAAAAACATTGAATTGAGTCATTAAAATGATCTGTTTCTAACAGTTTAATGAATGATGTCAATTTAAAAGTCTGTTTACTCAATTTTGTTTATTTACATTGTCTGGTTTCTGAAAACAAAAATAAATAGGCAGAACAAATGAATCCTCAACGATTGAACGTGGACGATGATTATTCATGCGTGGTGTCAGGCGGAGGCTCTACAAATTTGGCTATTTCCGTTTAAATTGGATGAATCTGCTGCTGAAAAGTTGTGTTTGTTGAGTCTTTGATTTTTGCGACGAAGAAGATGACTGCTAAAGATCGCTGTTTGTGTGGAGTGTCCGTTCACGTAAGTTTCAATTAACCTTATAACAGAAGTGTCAAAGTAATTGTAGGTCGGAACACAAATTGTTGGATGGCTTCAAATCATTTTTGCAGTTCTTGGAATTCCGGGTCTAATTGCCATCATGGCTCGTTCAATTAACAATATGGTAAGGTTGTTTTGAGACTTTGAAACTTAACTTTTGATTGTCAGACAATTTCATCGTCCGAACCCGTGAATGCTGTTGGCATAGCAAACATGACAACTTCGGATATACAAACTGCTTTTAAATACATATTGGCGGACTCAATTATTAGCCTGGTTTCAAGCATTATTACGATTGTCGTTTCGGCTCTTCTTCTTTATGCTTACTCAAAGGCAAAACCTGGTCTGTATCTTCCCTATCTTATTTGGACGGCCATCAATTTGGTCTTGTACGTAATTATGATTCTGATTGCATTGACTGGCGGCATCTTTATGGTTGTTGCATACAATGAAGTTGACGGCAAGGAAATTGACCACAGAGAAGCCGAAGAACTAAAAACCGTGGCTCTCGGTTTAGCTGTTGTTGGATTTGCTGTTGCCGGAGTTCTTTTAATTTTTCTTCCAATTAACTATTATTTCTTCTATTTTGTGCCGCGGAGCTCTTACATAGTCATGAAGGAAGGCCACGCAGTTGTTTCAACAACTGGCCGGCAAATCTCAATTGTCAATCATTCTGCATATCCTTGAAAGCTTTAAATATTCTTGACTAAATAAATGTTTATCAAACTGTCAACGTTTTGTAAATTGCCGAAGCGATGATTAAGAACTTCAAATCGGCTGCACTTGTTGCTTATTCATTTTCTTCCAACACAATCAGTTTGTTCGAACACAGTTATTTTGCTTTAGTTTCGATCAAACGCAATGTCCAAATTAAGTGACAGCAGATGTGCATGCGGATCAAATTGTCCACGTAAGTAATAAAAATCGACTTTTTTAAATTAAACTTTTGCAGTACGGGACATATGTAATCGCTCCTATTCTTATTTTGATCAGCTTTTGTCGCCGTGTGCAGTGAACTCAATCAACTGGTGTCAGAACTGTCCGGATTTGTAAGCACTTTTAACAAAGACTATTACAACTTTCTGAACTTAGATGCCGAAACTGCAAAATCCTGATGAACCGGAAGAAGAGAAAGTTGAAATTCAAGAGACGGTTGCTAACAGACTTCTAGTATTTGGCATTTTTGTGACTACTTCGTGGATGCCGGCTCTTTTGCTTTACGGACTGATCAAACGTCGACCTGTCTTTTACAGAATCTACTTTTCTTGGATGGTAAGTGTTTTTGTGTCTTGAACATATCATAACAGCTTATAACGTTTAGAGTTTGCTGTTTGTCCACTGGTTCTTGGCGTATGCTCAATTTTTGATTCGAGATTCCTATCCACTGCTTGGCACACAAATCGATTCTTATGCCCTCCATCAATTTTTAATTCCATTTCCGCACTTTGTTAGTTTCGGATTGTCGGCTCTTGTTGTTCTTTACATTCCATACTGTTCTTATCGTTGTTTGAAAAAGGAAAAAAGAATGTCGTCAACGGAAGAACAAAATGTTGAAAGATTTGAACAAATCAGTTTAAAAAATGAAAAAGTTGTTCCTTTTCCAAGTGCTCCTCCGGCTAACTTTTTAAATCGCCTTGACTGAATAAACACAATTGTACTGAATCGTATTGAAAGTTGTGTTTTTGGAATTGTTACCCCCAAAGATGAATAAGATTGGTAAACGGACGCATTACTCAATTTTCAAGTCAATCGAGCATTTAAAATGTTCGGAGCATTTTGTTGATTGCTTTTCTAGACAACTAAAATGACTTTTGTTTCCATGCTTGAAAAGGATAAATGTATCTGTGGAGTTTCCGTCCATGTAAGTTAAAAGCTGCACACAGTTTTAAAGTAAATTAACTTAAGCTTGCCACCCGGATCGTTTCTTGGATTGGCGTTGTCTCTTGGTATTTTTAGCGTCGGTGCAGGTCTTAGCGGAGTGATTGTTGACACTGGAAAGTACGGCAAAGTCAAGAACAGCAATTCATTTATGGGCGAACAAAAAGAGCTCAAAGAAAATGCACTAGGCGCAGTTTATATCGGATTTCTTTCATCTTTGTTCTCAGTTGTTGTAATTGCGTTAATGCTCTATGGAAATTACAAGAAACGTCCAAACTTCTACTTGCCTTATTTGATCATTACGGTACGTTTGACTTAAACAATGTTATGAGTTAAATTCAAGTTATTCTAGGGATTTCAATTGGCCATTGGCTACATTGGATTTATCATTGGATCGTGCGCTTTTTTGATTGCTTCAATGGGCGTTGCCGTTGTTAGTCCAATTCATGGTCTTCTTGTATTTTCCGGTACTGGTCTTGATCGTTTTCATTGTTGCCGTGATAACTTACTTTTTCTTTGCAATTCCATGCAGATCTTACCAGTTAATGAAGACGGGGTTGAAACACGAGAGACTGCCAAGAATCGCGCCAACTAATCCATATCATGTATTTCCAAGAACTCCAAGTGCTCCGCCGACTAATTGGCAAGTTCAACCGACTGCTCCTCCAATGTATCCAAAAGTTTGAATTAAATAAAGATTGTTTAACTTGTAAACTTGTTTGTAAACAAACTAATCCACAGTTTGAAGCAAAACTGGACCTGTTTAAGTTCCGTCACGTTTGACTTGCATTCTCAGCGCTTTAAACAAACCACACTAAATCGAGCGTGCTTCGAAGTGAATATCATTCTAAAGCATAATCTCGATACGCATAGACACAAATCATAAGAGCTTTGCGTTACAAAAAAGGCGATCGAGTAAAGATTGACATCAGGGTTTAGTTTTGGTCCAACAAGACCGACAAGATTGATCACAAGAACTTGTGCTTTAAATTATTAAAACAACCAAATCAGAAAAGTATTTTGGATGTCTTTTGTCTGTTTTAAAAGGCAACGTTTCCATTGTGTGTTCACACGCCCTAAACTAACAGATTTGCATGCATAAATTGCTTCCAAGTTGCTACAAAACGGAACACGTATAAAAGCGAAACTGAAATTAACAGCTTTTATTAAATTGAGACAATGAACTCGAAAATCGTTCTTTTGTTTGTTTTGATTGTTTGCTTCGTTTGTTTGTGTCAATCAAGTAAGTTTATTTGATTTCTAAAACATGCAAGCTCGTTATTTTTAAGAACTAAGCAAGAAGATCCGAAAGCAAGTGGCCAAGCAGCAAAATAAGGTTCGTTCAAAAGTCGCCAAAGGAAAGTTTGCTAACGGAACTTCTGGAACCAACTTGCCAAAAGCCGGAAACATGATGCAACTTGCTTATTCAAAGCTGTTGGAAAAGAACGCCAATGTAATCGCTAAAAACTGTTACATTTTCCAAGTATCTGGCGTTAACTACTTTGTCGCTGCCGGGACTGTCAAACCAGGTAACAATTTAACAGTAAGTGTGAAGACATTCTGATTTTAGGCGCTGCTCTTAAAAATGCTACTTCAACGTGGGCAGCCGAATTGAATGGAAATGCAACGTTGCCTTCATTAAAATACAGCGCTTCTTCTTCCAACGGCACAAGCATCAGCAATTTCACTCAATTGATTTGGGCAAAGTCTAAGCTGGTTGGATGTTCTGTACAAAACTGTGCTAGTAAGTGGACATATATGTTGAAAGTAACCTTCTTGTTTATTTCCAGGCGGCGTGAACGGATCAAGCATCACCGGAGCTTCTACTCTTGTTGTTTGTCAGTACACTCCAGAGTAATTGCTAAACATTTGAATACAAACTAAACATTAAACATTTCAGGGGAAACCAAGACGGAAAGGCTATTTACAAGAAGTCAAAGAAGCCAGGTCAAAAGTGCCCAAAGAAGACAAAGCGCACTAAAAGCGGACTCTGCAAAGCTAAGAAAACAAAGTTGAACTTTAACGGTGGAAGTGTCAGTTGCCAGCAAGTTTGTAAAGCTTTGGGCACATGCACTTGCAATTAAATTTGTTTAATGAACAAATAAATACTTGTTGATAAATAACATTGCTTTTGAATAAGAAAGCGTTCTGCAAGAATGACAATTAATTGTGTCAGCGCAATCAAAGCCAATAAAATCAAAGCGTTATCAAAAATGGGCATTACCCATCATTCTCAAACAACTTTAACCTTCAACAATTTTAATCACTCAAATCTTTAAACAACTTTAATCATTCCGATTTCAAACAACTGTATCGTTTATGTTCATTTTCAAACAATTTTAATCACTCCATCTTCAAACAACTTTAATCACTCAAATCTTTAAACAACTGTATCTTTCGTGTTCATTTTCAAACAACTTTAATCATTCCGATTTCAAACAGCTTTAATTACTTTTATTTTGTTTTGCGATGTCAATAAACTAATTAAAAGCATCCAACGATTCTTCTTCATTATAAAATCAAACATTCAATTCAAAGCATCGACAAGACTCATCAAAAAACAGCGCTCGCAAGAAATTGAAAATAGCAGCCAACGAAGAAAATGAATAATCAAACTAGTCACAGAGCTTGTGCGTCAACAAGCTTTCTGCTTGTTTGCCTCTGCTTCTACAATCCTTGTTTTTGATTTAATACTTGAAATCGAAAGTGCGGACAACAAAAATGGTTGTAGTTTACCGAACTGGATATTCTTTGCCGTCGAAATGGACCGAAGGTGAAAAGTTGATTGGAAGGATCGCTGTCCATGTAAGGTTTTAAAGCAGATTTTAGTGATTAAGAAAACCTTTCCAGGCCGCAGCTCAAATTGCAGTTTGCTTTGTAATCTTGTATGCTTTTACTTGTGGTATTCCAGCATTTGGATTCTTGGCAGTTCTCTCGTTTATTGTGGTAAGTAATTGTTATATTGAATGGACTGTAAGTTCTTTTTAGCCTGGTGATGATGACAAACCTGTAATGATTACAGTTGGTGTTCTTAGCGGTTTGTCCTTTTTTGTCTCGATTGTTCAATTTTTCACATGCTTTATTTTGTTGCACGGATTTTGGGTTGATAAACTAGAGCGCTACAAACCATATTTATTTGCTACTGTAAGTCTTTTAAATATTGAATTGCAGTTTTAAAACGTTTGATTCCAGGCGATCACAGTTGTTGGAGGCGCAATTTGGATGTTGCTAATAATCGTCGTCAGCATTTTATTGTTGGCCGGAAAAATCAAGCACAAAAACCCCAATTCAGAAGGACTAGGCCTTCTTTTTTCATTGTTGGGTTTCTTGCCTTTATACTTGCTTTATGTATTCTTTTGCTACTACGTTCCCGTAAAGTCTTACTACTTGTTGCAAAAATCCGTGCGATCAGCTGCTCAAAACACGAATCCACCTGTATATTCATCGGCTCCACGTCCATCAGCACCTCAGCAAACTACTCCGTACCCAACTTCTTCCTATTCAAATGCTCCGTATCCAAGTGCTCCTTATCCGACTTATCAACAAAATCCCGCCAGCTTACTCAACTCGCCCATATATCTAAAAAATATTGTTTATTTCTGAGAGCCAATTGAAACCAATAAAGACTGTTTTTGTTGACAACTCCCAAATTTCAAACAACACACACATAAACATTGTTAGAAGAGAACCAAAAATTTCAATCGAACGAAACAATATGAATAATCGCAACTGTTCGTCGTCATTATTCACTCGCTTTGTTCGTTTCTGTTCCTTCCGTTTGCTTTGCCAATTAAAGTTTTGAATTAATGATGATGTCTTACTACCAACAAGAATATCCAGCTAGAAACACGCAGCGCGATGAAAACGAAGACGTGCTCCGAAGACATGTTGTTCATGTTAGTTTTCAATTTTAAAGTCAAACTAGTAAATCTTTTCAGGTCGTTTCAGTAGTTTCTACTGTTTGTTTAATTTTGTTTCACTTCTTTGTATGCATTCCGGCTCTAGTTATTCTGTTTTCATGTTCAATTGAAGTTGTGAGTTGTTTTGAGTCTAACTAAAACTATTTAAACACGTTTTCAGTACCATACTCGAGAATGGAGTCCTTCAAGTTCGGCTATGTTGACTATTGCAGTCTCTTTATCTTTCATTATTGTAGTAGTTCACATTCTTACTGCCTTTTGCATGCTGTTTGGCTACTTTCTTAAACAGCCCTCACTTTTTATGTTTTATTTGGTTTGGACGCCAATTACAATCGTCATGTTCCTTTTGTGGATCTTTGGCACCTTCATTTATGGTCTTCTTTACACAAGGGATGCAACCTATGAATATTATCAACACGATACGGATTATGTTGGAACCAATATTATCATTGCGTCTTTGAGCTCGATTCTGTTTTTTGTCGGTTATGTTTTCTTTTGCTTTTGGGCACCGAAACATTCCTATGACTTGTTGAAGAAAGCGTTAAATGAAGTCTTTGTTCCGCCGCATGAAACTTACAGAATGGATGGCAGACGTGTTTATTAAACTTTAGCTTTTAAAGTGTTTATTACCGGTTTAACAATAAAATAAATGTGATTAAGTTTGTACTCGCCCGATCAAATACTGTTTGGTCATTTCTTTGGCCTGAAAACAATCAATAAATTACTGGTGGCAAAAAAAAAATGCGCTTTCAAAGAAATTTTGACTTGAATGAATAAACTTTTTTGAAATCGCATTTTTTGTGTTCATTTTTAACCAAGTGTAAGAACTCACATCCGATGAGTGGCCAACATCTACAAAACCTTCCGTTGCGTCCTCACCGACAAAGTTCATGATAACGTCTTCGCCTCCTGGATGTTCTTCGATGAATTTAGTCACATCGTATATGAGGCCTTCAATGATGATCCACAAGGATGCAGAAGTTTTATGCTTGCTAACTTCTTCCAAACTGTAAACTTGAAGGCTTTGATTGTCGGACATTTCTGTAAATATAGCGGTTAACTCGGAAACAAAAAACGCTCTACCAAAAAAATGAAGCAAATTCGAATTGTCTCTCCAGTTCGTTCACTTTTATAAGCCATAGTTTGCTTGTTCGATGGTGCGGCGTCTACTCAAAATAGTCGTCGCGCACCGTGCAGACTGTGTAAAATGAATGTGCCCATAATTGGGGTTTGTGATCATTCAACGTCAAATGGTTGCAGCGGAAGTAAATGCTGTTTTTTGCACCTGAGGTTTAAGTATTTGGAGTTTAATATTCTTGTTGCAATTAAAATGTTTAACTCCGAAGATTCAAAATCTTTGATTTAAAAAACATAAAAATTTGAAGTCGGTTTCTGATCTCATGACGCAATTTGCGCTCTTTTTGAGTTCCCTGTTATTGCATGTGATTGTTTTAAAGTATGAACTCGAAGAATAAAGTGATCAAATGTTGAAAGCTCTTTTTAAAAGTATCGTGTGATTAATAAATTACGTAAAAAACATATCCGAAAGAACAAAAAATGCAACAAACGACAAAACATATAGAAATCATTTTCCCAGCAAACAAGCAGACATCCTTTTGTTAATTTTGTGATTTGCAGTTGCTAATGAAATCGAAACTTGTTTAAGACGTTTTTGGCTTTGCAATTAATCCAAACGTATGGCAAATATTATGTGTGCTTTAGACTCGCAAGTTATTTAAATCCGAGCTTAGTTGTCAATATGAGTGACTTGAATGTTGAAATTGCGAGAAAAGAACTTAACCAAAACGTTTGTTTAATCTTTTAACGCAATAACTTTTAATCTATTTTTTAGATCATTCAATTTTCTCGACACAAAAATTGTCAAGATGAAATAGACAAATGGAAACACAATGTCTCTTTGGCTTCACTTACTAGTGTGCATGCGTTTTTTGAACAAGGCTCCAAAGTTGATGTGGACAAGTTTAATCCGGTATTCTTTTGGGCCGAAAAAGGCAAAAATTATCCAGCCTTATCTGAATTTGCAATTACGTTGTTATCTACACCAGCAGTCATCATTCAAAAGAATCCGAAGTTGATGAGTTTGCTTTTATCACTTTAAAGCTTTAAACCTGCCATTTTAATGATCTCCGTGTCTTTAAATCTCACTAATAATCAACCTTCTAAATTATTGTTGAATAAACTAATCTAACTGATGCTTTTAAACAAGTTTGAACACAAGAGTAAAATCGTCATCTAACTTCACGTCCAATTTAATTTGCGGAAACACACGAACACACTCGAAAACATTTGAAATTCATCGAGTTTGCAAGCAGTGTCGGCCCACAAAGTAATGAGTCAACGGTTTCCATCTGGCCCGACGTTCTTGTTGCCCTTTTCTTCGCCAAAACGCTTACTTTTCAATTTGACGTTTATTTGCTTGCTTGATTTGAAACTTTGAAGTCTTTGATGAGCAGGGATGGCGATCAAGCTTTCTGATAGCCGGTTTATGTTTGGGCAATTCACAGTTCATGTAAGTTTGCTTGCTTTCAAATACCCGATTAACCGGTTCGCTTCCAGCAAGGAGTCAAATATGTGAGCCGCTTTATTATTGGACTTTGTTCAGTCTTTCTTTGCTGCACAATTATTGCAATTTGTTTCTTGATCACGGTACGTTTTCTTCTAACACTTTAAACATGTTTTGTCAATTTTAGAATAAATACGAATCTGAAATGAATCAACACTTTGTTGACTTAAGTCATGTTCTTCCGTTCCTTATTGCGGCCATCTGGTTTGAAGTTAGCGGAGTTTTTACGTCGTTCTATTTAATGCAAGCTTATCGTGACCGACGTTCGAGTGGATATTGGCCGTTCTTGATTTGGATGCTTTGCACTGGGTTCTTCATTGGAGCAGTCAGCATCTATTTGGCAGTTCAGTTTGTGTATTCTCCAAGAACAACTTCCGACACCGTTTTGATTGTTTCCAGTTTAATCGGCTTGTTACTTCTTTCTTGTGTTTTGATTTATTGTGAAAGAATTGTTAACAACTCGAGAAAGGTTTTGAAATTAACCGAAAAACGTTTGCGCTCAGCGTCTATTGCGTCTGTCAGTGCGCGTGTTTTTGAATAAACGTATTTATTTTAAGTGCATCCAAACAGACTACTCAAATATTCAAACAATGACATTCCTTTTCTTTAAACATCACAAAGACAATAACAGTAAAATCAATCAAAATGACCGTTTAACAAAAATAGAGACAATGCGCGGTGCTTTAAAATTGAAGTAAACAATGCACTCGTTTGAAGTTCTTTCAGTTAAAGTGAACGCGTCGCTTTCGGCGTGCAAGTATTTGCAATCATGACTAGATTTTTGGTAGAATAATCGGTAGTGCTTGTTCCGAGTTGATGAATCTGTTCATGTAAGTCTTTTGCTGTTTTAAATATAGATTTCAGAAGGTGCTTTTAGATTAAAGCACGCATAATTGGACACGTAACAGTGATCTTCAATTTAATTGCTCTAGTTTTAACTGTTATTTCAATGCCCTACATAACCGTTGAAGATTGTGTAAGCTGATAACTTAAACTGTTAACAACATTTATGTTCAGATCCGTCCACTGCTAGAAACTAAGTTAACAATTTCGCTCCAATCAATTTTTGTGCTTTCTGTTATTTTGAGAGTGTTTTCAATTGTTTGCAATCATCTTGAAATGTTTTCGGCTGTTTTGATGCTTCGTGCTGTGAAAACAAAATACCAGAAAGGTTATTCATTCTTTTTGGTCTGGACGGTTAGTTTTATGCATTGTTTTTAATATGTGTTCTGTCTTGAAGACAAAACGTTCCAAAATTTAATTGTGTCTAAGCCACATTCATTTGAATGGGCAGAAACGAAAGCTAACCTTTTTAACGGGTTAATAAACCGAAGTTATCAAGCACATTTGAGTGCTTATTTAAACAAGCAAAGAGCAACGTTTATGGGATTCACTGTTTTCTTCTCTGTCACAACACGCACTCAAATTTGGTTATGTTTAGAAGAGAGAGCGCTAGAGAACAAAACAGTCAATCCCGTAAACGTTGCTCTTTGTTTGTTGAAATAACTGTGCGTGTTCAGTTGATAGTGTCGGATTTTTATCCCAAGTTAAAGGTACTTGGATGTTCTGGCTCAATTTCCGGATTGTGGTCAGACACAAATCAAATTTTGGAACGTTTTGTCTTCAAGACAGAACACATATAACAAAGAAATTTCAGCGTGTAAAGATTATATTAACAGTGTTCTTTATCCTCTCTGCAATTTGTTTTATTTGCCGTCTTCACCGATCCACATTGATTGCTCCAGTGGAAGAACGTAATTTTTGGACCGTCGTTTCTGCAATTGTTATTGCAATATTATTTCTGTGCAATCTGGTCTTTGTTTATTGTTTGATCATTGTTCAAAAGTCTCGAGATCTGCAATAAATGATTTATTCTTTAATGAATGGCAGGAAGTTTTCCAAGCTGTGCACCAATTTGTGTTTGTGATTGACGTGACAAAGCGTTCCACTTGCTGACAACATCTTTTTTGAAGCTGTCGTACTCTTCTTTTGTTCCTTCTTTGAGTCCCACTTACTTTCTCGTTATACTAATTGTTAAAATTAAATCAAGTTCTTCAAACATTCAGAAAACTCACGTATCGAATAAATTGCTTTCCTTCGTCGTCCCCTTTGAAATTGCGCTCAAACTTCAGGCGGATTAACTCAATTACATGAAACACCTTCGGTTCTTCTGTGTGTTGTTTTGCCATAGTTCTGAGGCCTTCTTCTTCTTTAGGCGAAAAGATCAAAGCAATCGTGTTCTGGAGAAGTTGTTTTTGTTGAGGCGAAAGCGAAGCAACAGCTTTGTTGTATTCTTCATCCGGCGCTAAACAAATTAAAAGGTCACAGTTATTCTTAACTAAATAACTAACCTCCTCCTGCCTGTCGTTTCCTCACTATAGCCGCTCCACACATTCCAACGAACACGACAATCAACACAGCCAACTTCAAGTTCATTTCAAAGAACAACAGAATTAATCGTAAAACCGTTTGTGAAACCATTCCGTTCAACTGTTACTTATATTCTTGCTTCCAGCAACACTTGTTACAAAAAAGCAAGTTTACACTTCCTTGCGCGTGCGTAAAACTTTTGACGGAACTGGAAAACTATTACGTGATGTTTTCTAGTTTGTTTTGCTGTTTGGTGAATGCTTACGTCTTTTTATTACCTGGAGACTTAAGTAATTCGTTTATTATTAACAACAGTTTTAAATGGCCACTTTAAAATCTATAAAACTAAAAATAGGCGGAGGTGGTAATGGAATTTGACAGTCACGTCCTGGATTCTTCCAATTCAAATCACGAAGTCCGTTCTCGCATTCACAGGTATAACTCGTCGGCAGTTCAATACATCTAGCAAATTCATGGCAATCATGAGAGCCTAAAGCGCATAGGTTCTCATGCTTGATCTCCGGCCAATTACTAGAATAAAAATTGCGCCATCGTTTCTTGTGATGATATTTTAGTTGATCTAAGACATCTTGGCTGTTTAAATTGAACAAAAGCGGAGGTGATTGTGAACTACTCTAAAAGGCAACATTTATACTTATAAATTAAAACTTCCTACCGTCAGCGTCCACAAATTCCAATAAACAACATAAACACAGCAAACTTTAACAACATCTCAAAACAAAGATGCTCCAATTTAATCAGCTGCTTTTAAAGAAACATGACTGACCCATAAACTACACTACCAAGAAAGCAAATTACACTTCCAGTCAAAATATTCCAAGAAACAAAAACACAAAGCATTCTTTTTGTTAATTAGCTAATTGATTGTTGATTATTGATGTCTTCTTTCTTTTTTGTTCAGACAAGTTTTTTGTTCATACTAGCGTTCTGTAAAAAAGAGTTTAATGAGAGTTTCGCTTTCAAAAAAAGAGAGTTCAAAAAAACAGCTGTGATCGAAACATTTTTTCAACTCGCTTTTGAGAGTTTTTTGCTCTTTTTTTGTTCACACTAATTTTAGAATTGAAAAGCCTATGCTCGAACGGATCTTTGTTGTCCGAACAGATACTATTTTATTGACTATGTTGTTTTCAAGTGTTCCAATTTTTTGTACAGTAACGATGCATCAAAGTTTAACTTTCAAAATCAAATATTCAAAATGGAAATAGCATCTTTGTTCTACGTGCAGTGTTTATTTTACAAACTAGCATCCAGGTGCTCTCAAAATTTTTGGCGGCTCAAATTAATTAAACTGGAACCTAACAATCCTTTTGTGGCCAGAAAGATCACGAACAGATGAAAATGTTAGTCAATAGTTTCAATCCAGAATCAAAGCACACGTTCTGGCATTTACAACATGGCCTTTTGTTTCATAAAAGGGCATTAAGATGTTGTAATCAGGAAGTTGGACGATAATTGTTGCGTTTTGTGATGATGCCAAAACAAAGGTCAGACAATAATTGTTACTTTTTTTAATGTTTGATCATTGTTGTAGTTAACTGCGTTAAAGATTTTATTACAGTACTCAATGGATTCAAAAACGGGATCCATAATCTAACAGGGATTGATGTATCGTTCCAATCAAAATTGTGCCGATGATTGTAATAAAAAAGAACGAGAGCCTGGAATTGTTTAAAGCTCACCGGATCGGCCAAAACCACAAGCACGCGTAGTTAATAAAATAGTCTTCTATGAAAAGTTACAGAACACAAACGAGCAGGTGAAGAGCCTCAAACAAATTACCGAACACTAAGGGCACTTTTTAATTGTATGTTTAGAAGGAAGTGTTTTTTAAATTCAATCAATAAATTAAAACAATAGCTTTTATTCGAGTTAACAAATCAATTTCGAGTGCTTATATCCTGAACATAGTTTTGACCGCGGAATAAAATCAGGATGGATCTCCTGTATTGTTTAATGAAGTAAAGAGTAATCAATGGATTCAAAATCGGTATCCATAACCGAAACGGAGAAATCATGTTCAAATAGACCAATGATTTTTGCCGCAAACCTGCAGTTAAAATAGCGCCTGCAAATGACGGAAACCCGACAAGAAAGAATGGAATCGATGCTTGGATGACGAGCGTCCGAGTTACCTGTGTCTGGATTTTCGGATTCTGCGTCTTGTGCTTCTTTAAAAATGAAATAATTGTGACAGTGGACCAAAGGACAAATGAGTACGCAAACAATAAACCGCCATAAGTTAGGCAGTTTGAAAGTGTGTTCAAAACGGCGTCATTCTAAAATAACTATGATTTCAATGTTTATTAATTAAACCTTACCGGGTCTTGAATATGCGCTGTTCTGTAACCAGTGAAGTGTTTAGTTCCGGGACAAATGTCCAAGTTTGGAGGAATCAGCGCCAATAAAGATCCTTCATAGCGTAGACACAGATAGACGCGTAACGGAATATTAATTAGAACAGGTAAAATGCATAAACAGTAGATTTGGACAATTCTCCTATTTGATGCTGGAATATTGTGACAGACTAGCAAATAGCGATAGATGAAAGGTGCCGGACACAACATTGAAATCAAGCTTTGAAACGCGATATAGATAGCGTAAATGAACTGCTCAGATCTTGCTGGCAAAATTGCAATCAAGTGTCTAACTTCACCAAGAAAGAAATACATAGGTATATCGTTTAGTATAACTGTGTGCTAAAAACAGATTTAAGATTTTAATTAACCAAGAACACTTACCATATCCGACAAGAATACAACACTCGAAATTAGAATGTCCACAATGCAAGTAATAATCAAAATTGTTTTGTATGAAGCCAGCTCACTCGTTGTTTTCTTTATGATGACGCAGAGCGTAAACAAATTTAAAAGAATGCTAACCGGTGCGAAGAAATGTGTCGCTTTTTCAAAGTTATCATGACAATCCATATTGTGAATCTAAATTTTCTTTAAAAACAAGAAGTGAAGGCACTCGCCATAAAATGAACAGGTGAAGAGTCCAACGGAAGAGGACAAGTACACGAGGACAATAAAGGCGTGTTAATTATGTACATGCAGTTTTTGTGTATTAAACTTGAATTTAATTATCCGTCTAGTGCGGATGGACTGATGTAATAGTTTTGAGTTCCCGGTACACGAGCACATTTGAAAAAACGTACTTGAGCTTTCGACTCTGAGTTGTTGTAACAAAAATGTGTGCTTAGTCTTTTAAACTGCTACAACAAAAATGTCTTTGAAGTTGTTTTTGAGTTGTTGTAACAAAAATGTCTTTGAAGTTATTTTCAAACTGCTGTAACAAAAATGCCTTTGAAGTTATTTCAAACAGCATTTTCAAACAACATTTTCAAATTGTTATTTAACCGCATTTAATTACGAAAGACCGTTGATTCAATCATAAAACACAGAAATTGTATGCGAGCATCTCACAAAACAGCCTTTTACTCCTTGGCACACGATTGCGCAATATGCTTACCACATAACTGACTGCCGTTCTATAAAAGCAAGCATTGCTTTTGACTCGGATCATTCTTGTTTTCGACTGCTTTCCATTTCTCCGTCATTGTCTGCTTAGTTCAAAATGAGATCCTACTCCGTTATGGATGGCGAGCCAAAGAGCAGCTGTATGTGTGGAGTTCACGTCAATGTAAGTTTTTTTTAACAATATTCGTTGATTGATAGAATATTTCCAGACCGGCGCAAAGATCTTCGGATGGCTCACATTAATTGTGAAGATGTGCTTGACCACTTACATTCTCTACGCCTTTCACGAAATCATTGAAGATTGGGTAAGCATTTAAATAGCAATATATAAGTTATCCTTTCTGTTTTAGTCTAGCGGCAGCAAAAGCACCAGCGACGAAGAAAAAGAACGTTTTGCTCGCCAAGTTGGATGGACTTTGTTTGACTGCATTGTCGGCATTGTGTGCACCTTGTTGATGCTCATCGGAGCTCACTCCCGCCGGCCATGTTTTGTTCTGGCCATACTTGATATACGCCTTCGTCAAGATCTTCGTGATTGTTGTCACTGTTGTCTTGTTTGCTATTGCAACTTATCAGGCTGTCTTTATGCCGGAAGAGACACAGAAAGAGTTGAACTTGGACTCCGAAGAAGTTAAGCAATTTGCCATCGTTGCCAGCACCTTCACTGTTGCTACCACTCTATACGGCGTCTTCGTGACTTACTTTGGCTTCATTGTTCCAAACCGTGCCCGAAAATTTTTGTTTTATGAAACTATTTAAATGTTTAAACGTTTAAATGTGAAATTGTTATTTAAAGTGTTGTTTAACTTTTGAATTGTGAATAAATTTGATCAACAATAATGACATCGGAATATAAAGCTAAAAACAATAAAGTGTTGCCTTCGAGTCAACAAAGATCAAAATGGGCAGTACCTTTGTGGCATTCAAATACGTTTGGTCAAAATTGCTTCAGGTAATTGAACCAAAAGACATTTTGGCTTTCGGAGTCATTCAGTGATTTGCTGATACACTACACCCGCGACACTTTTAATATCTCTTGAACAACTTCAACCACGATGATCAGTGACGACAAATGCGTCTGTACTCTTTCTGTCCAGGTAATTGTAGTTTTTAAAATGATGACTTGTTGTTTCCTAGAAGCTGGCAACGATCTACAACTACTTTTTGTTGTTGCTCTTTTCGATCATCTTCGGCGCTTTGTTCTTCAATGTCCGCTTCTCCAACGGGAACTGTGAGATGATGATTATGGCTGTAGCTTGTATGTTTTTTGATGTCGTGATCGTGTTGGCATTGTATGGACTCCACAAGGAAAAGCCGAAGCTGATGTATCCTTATTTGTTTGTCCAGGTAACTTAAAAATGTTTTAACTTACTTTTGAATTGGTTTCAGGTCATCGGCACATTTTGCCTATTCCTTGTGGCTCTTTTATTTGCATTCTTAGCCCTGGCCGATGTAAGTGGACGTATGGAACATCCACGAGATGAAGGTCTTATTGGTTTAATTTATTTCTTAATTTTCATTGGGTTGTTTGCTGTCAATTCATACTTTAGTTATCTAAATAACCGAACTCGGATCTTGATGGAAAAGAAATTGAAAAAGAAAGGCGGAATTGAAAACATCAATTTGGAAGAGAAAGAGAGAGTATTGAAATGTCATTCCGCGAAAAGAGCATTTGTGAACAAAGTGACTCTGGAATTACTGAGTTGTCTTAACTTTCTATTCACCTAACCTTTTGAACTCAACTTGTTTGTAATAACTTTTTAATGTTCAATAAAGTTTATTTTAGTCATGCGAACAGATTTGATTTCAATGCGCACAAAGACTACTCGAGAATTTAATCGTTTAAAGCGGTTTGTCCACTTCTTGCATTAGCGGTTGATCTGCACGACTCTAATTCCTCGTTAAGTGTATGCGCACTGTTCGGTTTTTGTTTTGCGGAAAGAAAAACGGTTTTGAAGACGCGTTCAGTGCTTCTCGAATTCATTCGAATCAAACTCACTTAAAATGATCAAACATTACATTTGTGTTTGTGCATTTTCTATGAAGGTTTGAACTCAAAGTTATCATGTACAGTTTTTACGTTTTAGAGAGTGGCCAAGGTGTACAATTCAATTCTACTTGCCCTATCAACAATTTGTTTGGCTGTGGTTATTTGTAATGTGCGAATTCTTCACTGGTTTCATCCGCATGATCCACTTTCTATTGCCGGAGCAGTGTTTATTTTTGTGGACATTGTTGTTTGCTTTGCACTGTACGGACTTCAAAAGAAAAAGGCGAAGTTCTTATATCCTTATTTGTTTACTCAAGTAAGTTTTGACTACCGATGTAAACAATACTTTGAACTGTTTAGGCGATTGCCATGTTTCTAATTCTTTTCGCCGGCATTTACTGTGCTTTCGTGGCCTCGGTTCGTTTGTACAGCAATGTAAACATTCATCGTGACGACATTATTGGATGCGCAGTTTTGGCTGTGATTTCCACATTGTTCGTTGTCATCAACTCATATTTTGGATTTTACGCGACAAACTGTGTCCGGATTTCAATTGAAAGCGAGTTAAAGAAGAAGGCAGAAAGTGTCGACATCAGTATGGCTGAAAACATTAAAAACATTGAACTGTGTGAAAAGGAATGTCCTTCATATTATTGAGTTGTTCAATAAAGTTTTATTATGACTTTTGATCCGAAAGAGCGTATTTTTAAAGCATGTCTTGCGGGCATTAATGACCAAAAGTGTCATTTGAGTTCAATGATCCGTGACGACGCTAGTTGTGTTTTCACTCTTTCTGTTTAGGTAATTTAAAACTAAAATTACAGCTGCATCTTGATTGCATTGTGCCCTTTGCCGGGCGGCTGGCCCGGTACTTTATGGCGGGCGGTCGCGCGCCGCCCGGGGCCGGCGCCGGCCCGGGGCCCCCGCCGCCGGGGGGCCGCGCCTACCCTAACTGTTTGACTATTTAAAAGTTTATTCAAAAAATAAAATGATTGAAACAAAAATTAACAACAAAGCATTTTGAACATTTTTTCGACCGATTCCACTTGTTGTGTCGTCGATCTTTTCATTCGTCGAATTTGTAGTTGTTTCCACGGCCTGTGTAGTAGCCACTGTTGGCGGATTTTTGGTAATAAAGACTGTAGTTGGTTTTGTTGGAAGTGAAGTTGTTGTTTCGCGATATGCTTTGAATGATCCAAAATAAAGAGCGTTCTTGTTTGCTTGAGATGCATCAGCAACGAATGCAAAGTCCAACAATTGACTCCGAAGCAAAACTGATGGAATGCGGATTCGCTGGATTTGAGTTAAGGATCTGGAAATTAAAAACTTTAAGTATTAAAAGATGTTTCATTACCGTGTCACTAACATCTTCATCTAAATAAATTTGTTGCATCGAATACTTTGTCGGATCCGCACTTCCCGAATTGGTTTCAAAAAAGACAGTCAAATAAGGAGTTGTGGTTGGATTCAAAGAACGTGCACCGAAACGTGTGACTTGCAATTCAAGTTCTCTGTCCATGTCATAATAATAGATCTCAAGATGCGTTGTGTCGACAACATGATAGCTGAATAGAATGTTTGAAAAGTTAGTCAACGCTTCGCCAGTCGGTTTGTAGGCGTGATACACAAGTTTGTTATCTTCTGTCACTGTAGCGCCTCCATAATAACCAGCAGCTAGATTCTTTGTCACGATCTATTAAAATTAAAAGGCGTTAAATAAACTCTATTCAGTAAGCACTTACAACTTCTTCGTCCAAATTGTCCAAACTTCTGTATGCAATGTCAATTCTTCCAATCGATTCCTTGCTGTAGTATATTCTCCGCCTCTTCTGATCAACAAACACTTCTCCTTCATATGCGTTGTTGTTTGTGACTCGCTGTTCAATATTCCCGTAAGTGTTCACAATGTAGATGTCAAAACTGCTACCTAAGTACTTAGTTGTCTTTCCAGTGCAAAATTGCTGCAATGTCGCATCTGCTTGCGGATCATCACATCCAACTGGATAACATTTATGGACATGTTCTTTTGTTGCATCTTTGGGGCGTTTCATGAAGTCTCCAGCATAAACAACTTTGTCTTCGCCGTCTTCAGTAAATATGTCAAATCCGTCAACTGATCCAAGTCCTGTGCTTAAAAGACGTGGAGATGAGAAGTCATTTAATGCAGCGTTGACGTGATAAAGTTGCAAACATTTCAGAGTAGCGTGCAAGTTCTGTTCAAAATACACGTCACTTGAGTGCTTTCTAAACAATATTGATTCAAAAAGAACGCTTTTGAAATAATAAAAGATACCTTAATCTAACACGTCCGAGAACTCCGTCTAACTCAATATAAGACAACAATTTAACGTCTTCATTTACATCTCTGTTCACAACTGTTAGAGGTTTTGAGTCAAAAGTAGTTCGAAAATTTCGAATCAAGTCAGCGACGTACAAATAAATCTCGCTGTCATCTTCTAACTGTCCAACAAAAGTAAGTTGTTTGTGATCGGAACGAGGCGATGCAAAATATGCACTGTAGAATTGAGTGCTGAGTTTCTAAATAAACATTAATTTGTAAGTTTTAAATGTTCAAGGCTTCCATACTTCGCTTTTAAACCCTTGGTTGTAGCAAGTCTTAATTGACCTTTGTCCCAAGAAATCAATTGCTGTGTAAAGAGTCTCCGGCTCACGCATAGGTTGAAAAACTTGCGGCCAAAGCATATATGTTGAATAGTCGCTGTCACACATGCGATTCGAGTAAACATCGGTTATTGTTTGGCCGTCATCCGACAGAACGCCGTCGTAAATATCAACGTTGTCGAGTGGAAAGACATATTGATCGGGTAAGTCAGAAGGGAAGCGTACCTTTTGGAAGACGATGCGAGTTCTGTTTGATCTCTTTTCCGGACCGATTGAAAGAGCGTCGTAATAAACTGCATAGCCTTGATTGTTGCCAAACGGCTAGAAAAAACAGTAATTAGTTATTTAGACTTAAAAGCTTTTGATTTGATTACTTCAGTTTGATTAACAAAGAAACAAGTCGAGTTTGTGTTGTAAGCATCTTTGTCGAAAGGCGTTATTCGCGTTTCACAGTTTCTTGCATAAGCTAATGTCGATCCAAATTGAGCAGCTGCGTAGTTGTAAGATAAAGGTGTCAATGTATCTTGAATCCGCTCCAAAAATGCATTCGGCGTTGATGTTTTGTATAAATAAGTGTCTGGATAGCGTTCAACATGGAAAGTGTTGCCTTGAAATTAAACTTTTGACGAGTATTTAAATAACAACTCACATGTCTCAGGCCTTGATCTGCGATCGCATCTGCGCGGCGGACAACCATGATTCTTCAAGTCAGCATTTTGATTATTTTCAATTGCCTTCTCAAACGTCGACTCAAAAACTAAACTCGCACCGCCTGTTCCATAATTCAATGCCGCCACATTTGAATATCCAAGTCCGGTAGAGACTCTAGATATTTTGCTTGCATCACTTCTTCGCATCCCAATATTTCAAGTCCAAACGATATATTTCTTCGCAGTTTTTACCGTATTCCCCGCCAAACGCCGTAAAATAAACATATCTGTTGTCTGCACTGATGCGTGGGTATGTGATCACTCCATTCTCTGTCAAAGGTCGAATATTATAAAAGTCCTGCGTGGACAGTTGAAATAGCAAAAGAAGAGGGAAGACGAATAACATCATTTTGCCAAAAACGAATATGGAAATAGAAAGAAGTTTTTATATTTGTGCAGAAGTCATAAAATTCGGGGTTTCGGCGAAACTTGGGTGTGACTTATTGTGTTGTTGCGGTGTTGAAATCCATAAATGTGTTTTTGTACTCGAATGATTTGGCGACTTTCTCGACCTTTTATTATTCATAAAAACAAAAAAGACGTTCTTGATTGCGTCGAAACCGTTTGTTTAAGATTCGGGCGTGCCTGATTTTGAAAAGTTGATGCGTTTGACTGATGAGTAACTTCAATGATGTGATTTGACTTGGAAGTGATGTGAAAAGGTTTGAAAAACTTTAACAAAATGTTTAATACTCAACAATAAAAAGATTAAGTTTGAAAATTTGATGCGTTTGAAAAGTGATGGGTAACTTCAATGATGTAATTTTGAAAACTTGAAGCATTTGATTATTAATTTGACTTGGAAGTGATGTCAAACAAGGCATTCTTGAGAATAAATATAACACTTTAACGTTTTGTCTTAAGTGCAAGCAATGCTTTCGGTTAGAAAACTTGAACAAATCGCATGTTTAATACTCAACAATTAAAAGCGTTTGAAAGGTTGATGAAATTGAGTGATGACTAATTTAAACAGCCAAATTGTATTCACAAGATATGCAACAAGAATGCACAGAATGCACAAAGAATGTGCCCTTTACTTCAGGTCATTTGCGCGCCAAAACCTCTTGCTCTTTTATTTGATCAATACAACTGGAATACCGCGGAGATAAAATATGATTTGCGCGTTGGCTGCAGTTTTTGTACACCTTTAAGACTTTTAATTTGATCTGTTTCCAGGCAACTCTTCGGGCAAAATGATTCGAGACGACAAATGCACTTGCAATTGCAGCTTTTCCGTCCACGTAAATATTTACTGCTAATTTCTTTTCATGTTGATGCTTTTAGCAACTTGCTCGTTGGTATGCATTGTTTCTGCAATTTTGGCTTCTGGTTGGAACTGGTCTGATGCTCTACGGAATGCAACGCGTTGAATGGTTGAACATTTATGCATCCTTTGCAGCCTGTTTTATCTTCATGATTGGCATAATCATCGTTGGATTGATTGGAAGCTACGCCAAACGACCAAATTTGTTCCGGATCTACCTTTTCTGTCAAGTATATAAAAACTTCGTTATTGAAAACACTTTTTGTTTCAGTTTGTTTTCACAGTTGCAATGTTTCTTTTCGTCATTTATCAAGCTTTGATGACCACTGTCTCCGTTTTTGTTCCCCACAAAATTAAAGACACCGACAGAAAATTGTGGATTGTTGGATTGATTACTGCATGGGTTGTGTTTATGATTGCTGTCTTCAACAGCTACTTTGGAGTCTACGTTCCGATTCGGTCATTGTTTCTAATTGAAGACGAATTGAAAGAGAAGGCGAAACGAACAGCCGAAAACAGCGAAAACAGCGAAAACGAAGCAAGTACTTTGCCTCCCGCTTATTCCTCTCAGGATGTCATGTTAACGACTTTTTAACTGATTTGATTAATAAAGTGTTTCATTGAGTTGTTCGAAATCACAAATCTTCTCACATGTTTAAAACATAAATTCGCAAATGTTATGTGAACACAATGACAATCGATTTTGAAAGCTTGCGGAATTCCGTCGCTGTTTTGAAACCGCTTTTCTCGTTTGACGTCTTTTTAAATCTTATTCCACCAAAAATGTCGAGAAGAAACGTCAAGGACAAAAAGTACGATCGACGACGATCACGTTCAAGATCTCCAGTGGACAGAAGAAGAGCCTCGCCAGAAAGAAAGCGTCGAGATGACCGAGAAAAGGACACTTCAAGAAATCGAGATGATAAGTCAAAAGTGGACAACTCAAAGAATCGAGATGAGAAGCCAAAAGCGGAAGTTCCAGTCGCCGAACCAGTTGTCACGGTTAGTTTAACAAATTTAATAGATTTAATTAATTTAACTCATTTTCAGCCAGAAGATCTCGAAGCTCAAATGAAACTGCGTCGTGAACGTGTCGAACAGTGGAGAGCTGAAAAGATGCGACGTGAACAACGTTTGGCTGAAGAAGCAGCAAAGTTGGAGAAGGAACAAAACAAAAACGGCGACTCAAAAGAAGGAATCCTCGAAGAAGATAAGTCGGACGCTTCGGAAGATTCGGATCTTGGAGATGCTATGGAGTTAGACGATCTTGGCATAGTTGCCGAAGCAAAAACGTAAGTGTTTTAAAGCGCATTTCCATTCAACAAGTCGTTGTTTCAGGGAAGAAAAGCCAAAAGAAGAAGAGGAAGTTGATCCTCTAGATGCTTTTATGGCCGACTTAAACAAAACAAGCAAAAACAAGACTGAAGAGAAGCCAAAGGCTCGAGTTGTTGAGCTGAACGCCAACAGTCAAGATGAGAATCAGCAAAAAGGCGAAATCATAGAAAACGAAGACGAAACCGGCCCACTTGTTGACGATTTTGATATGGAGCAAGCGGCAAACAGTTTAATCGGCAAAGGAAGACAGTTGGCAGTTACAAATCATGAAATGGTCTACTATCGTCCCTTCCGTCGCAGCTTCTACATCGAAGTGCCCGAATTGCAAAGGATGACAAAGAAGGAGGTGGAGAAAATGCGAGAAGACCTGGACGACATCAAAGTCAGAGGTCGAAGGTTCCAAAGCCAATCAAAAACTGGGCTCAAGCGGGCGTTGAATTGAAAGTGTTAAACATATTGAAAAGGTGAGTGACTTTTTTGTTGTTCTACTTTGACTAATTTTCTTTGTTTTCAGATTAAACTACGAAAAGCCAACTCCGATTCAAGCACAAGCAATTCCGGCAATTTTGAGTGGTCGCGACGTTATAGGCATTGCAAAGACTGGCAGTGGAAAAACGTTGGCATTCTTACTTCCAATGTTCAGACATATTCTTGATCAAGATCCTTTGGATGAATTGGATGGGCCAATTGGTAAGTTCTCTTTAACACGATGTAACTAACTTTTTAATCAATTTTCTTTTTTTAGCTATTGTTATGTCGCCAACTCGTGAACTTGCTCTTCAAACTTACAAAGAAGCCAACAAATTTTGTCGATCACTGGATATCCGTGTTGTTTGTGTGTACGGAGGTGTTGGAATCTCAGACCAAATTGCTGATTTGAAGAAAGGAGCTGAGATTGTGGTTTGCACGCCAGGAAGAATGATCGACATGTTGGCAGCAAACAACGGTATGCTTTTTGAATATAGTGTTTGATCAATAATTGAATTTATTTAGGAAAAGTAACAAATCTGCGTCGTGTCACTTATTTGGTGCTGGATGAAGCCGATCGCATGTTTGATATGGGATTTGAGCCGCAAGTAATGAAGATAATTAACAATATACGACCTGATCGACAAACTATTCTCTTTTCTGCTACATTCCCAAAACAGATGGAAGGTTTGGCGCGAAAAGTGTTGGAGAAGCCTATTGAAATCATGGTAAGCCTTTTCAATCAACTTGTTAATCAACTTGTTAATCAATTATGTTTTTAGGTTGGCGGAAAAAGTGTTGTTTGCAAAGATATTGAACAAAATGCAATGATTCTCGAAGAGCATGTCAAATTTCTTAAGTTGTTGGAACTTTTGGGTCAATTCTTTGAGCGCGGAAGCATTCTTGTATTTGTGGACAAGCAAGAGAAAGCCGATGACTTGGTTTCTCAACTTATGCAGAATGGCTACAACTGTGCACCTTTACATGGAGGAATTGATCAATATGATAGAGATTCAACTTTGATTGACTTTAAGACTGGAAGACTTAAAGTGATGGTGAGTGTTTTAAATCAACTTTTATTTCATTTGTTGAATTTGATTATAATTTACTTGTTTAGGTTGCCACTTCCGTTGCTGCTCGTGGTCTGGACGTCAAAAAGTTGATTCTTGTTGTCAATTACGATTGCCCAAATCATTATGAAGACTATGTGCATCGTGTTGGACGTACGGGTCGTGCAGGAAACAAAGGTTATGCTTACACTTTTGTTCTTCCAAGTGGACAAGAAAAGTTGGCTGGTGAAGTCTGTCGAGCATTTCAAACGGCCGAAGTCGAACCGCCAGCTGAATTGAAAGAAATGTGGGAGACGTACAGAACCCAAATGAAAGCTCAAGGAATCGACGTTCATGTTGGAGGTGGTGGCTTTTCTGTAAGTTCTTTTGGATATAGGTCTAGTAATAATATATTTGTGTCCAGGGATCAGGTTACAAGTATGACGACAATGAAGACGAGCAGGAGATTAATAAGCGCAAATTGACTAAATTGGTGCATGGCCTGGAAGCCGGCGGAGATGAGGATGACGAAGACATTGAGCAGCAACTGAACAGCATGATGAAGTCAAAGAGTCGTGTTGTGAGTCGTGGATCAAACGCCGGAACCTCAAACGAAGGCGGTCCAACTACTTCGGCACGTGCATCAAAAGTTGAGCAACAAGCACAAGAAAATAAAGTTGCTGCTGCAAGAGGCGGCTGCAGAAAAGATTACAGCGGACAAACGGTTGAATGTCCAGCCAGTAATCGAGAAAGACGTAACTGCATTAACAGCCGAAGCAGTCATGAAAGGTCAACAAGCGCCTTCAATTTTGCTAACGGTAAGTGATTGATTTAAATTAACAGCCCAATAACTTCTATTCATTTTAGCCGGCCGCAATTGCCAAACAAAAAGCCGAACAACTTAACTCTAAACTCAACTACCTTCCATCCGCAATCAACTTCAACGCTCAAGAAGAACAACAGTTGGAGTACTTTGAAGAAGAGCTGGAGATCAACGACTTCCCACAACAAATTCGATACCGAATCTGCTCGCGTGAAAGCATTGCTCAAATTCAAGAGTTTGCTGACGTCGGAATCTCGGTCAAAGGTTTGCATTATCCGCCAGGACGTGAGCCAAAAGAAGGTATGGAACGAAAACTCTACTTATTCCTGGAGGCACGTGATCAAATGTCATTAAAACGGGCACGTGAGGAGATTTTGCGCATAATGAAAGATGCTTTGCGTCAAATGGTAGGAATTTTTAAATTGCAATTGCTAATTCCACTCATTTCAGACCGCTTCGGGCACTCGACAATACGGAGGACGTTACAAACTCTTTTAATTTATTGTTTAATTATGAACTAATTGTGTTGTTAATAAAGTTGCATTTTAATTTATTCAATTCACACAAAAGCAATGCATTTGAAGTTTCTGCCTGTTAGCCACTTCCTCCATTCAAAAAATCTTCGATTAGTATCTGAAATTCAACATTGTTACATTTAAACAACAAAGTCCAAAAACGCACCATTTGAGGCGGCGAAATGTTCATTGGAATTGATTCAAGACACGTTGTGAAGAAACCAGTCTTGAAGCAATTTCTTCTAAATGCAAGATTAATAATGAATGTTTTTACGGCGCATAATAACAAACCTGCACTGATATCGTGCATTTGGATTTTCGTGGGATAGCAATTCATGGCAGTGCAAACAAATTGACTCAAGTATTCCTCTAAACCACATCTCCATTCGAGGACATTTTAGATTATCTTCTTGGTAAGATCCAAAGAAATGCTTCGGCGAATGATAATACTTGCGAGCAAGTCGATTACTGAATGTAAATGTTACAACAA
>JAMPIN010000017.1:0-156496 GCA_024699845.1 Aphelenchoides bicaudatus | reverse complement strand
AAACTTTGCAAACGATTGTTTTTTTGATGATTCATTAGATTTTGCAACAATAAACAAACTTTGGATGTTAAAAATAGAATTACGTAAAATTGATCAAATTTCTGACATTCTTGTTTTATTTGCATAGTTTAAAAAGACGTTTTATGAGAAAGATCAATTGTGCGTTTTCGAATAGATGTTGTAATTGAATAGACATTATAATATTAAACTGTTCAAGTCTGTCTACTCTTATATCAAAGAAGAACAATGTGAAAAAGCTTACCTGACGTTTGTCATCAAAAATTAGCAATTTGAAATGTGCGATTATGTAATCCAATCTTCGAAATTATCAAAATAAACAAGAACTTCTTTGAGCATTTACCAGGTCTTCCTAGATATTTTGAAATCATTTCACGAAAGGTCTTAAGTTGTCACGAACTGCAAACCACGTATCTGTTTTGAAATTATGCGTTCTGTATGAACTGTTTTTTATAATCTCAATAAACAAACTCGTTTATTTATAAAAACCAACTTTATTTAAAAATTGTAAGCAAATAAACATGCCGGTAAGCGTAAATTTGCCTAAAGACGTAAATGCGGTCGAAAGATAACGACTTGCGTGCATATAAAAATGCGCCCTATTTTATCACTCAAATAAATGAAACTGCCTGCCCGCAATATTCGTGATAAAAGTCTTCATTCGAAAATAACTTCTATTATTCTTTAGTAGTGCTGTCACAAGACCAGATTTTTGGGCCGGGACCAAGACCAAGACTAAAAAAAATTTTTGGGCCAAGACCAAGATCAAGACCAAGAGTCTTTAAACCAAGACCAAGACTAAAACCAAGACTAAGGCTAACAAGGAAAAGACACGATCTTAAGATGACTTTAGAGAATTGTGAAGACAAAGTGTTAGATTTGATTGAGCTAGGTGTCTAAAATGAACTCTGTTTCTGCTAACGACCAGCAAAAATCCCGGTAGAGCTCTCCGAAGATTACAAAAATACTTCTCTCTACAATCACATTCACCCACTTCACTTTTCTAACAACTCCTTTCCGACTGCGCTCTTTTTTAATTTGGCTCCTATTTTAACAATCTGTAAACATTTTATCAACAAAACGAACGAGTTGCATGAAAAGATTGTTTGTCTATGCAATAAGCTTGTAGAAGTTTTGAAAAGATCTTATAAAACTTGAAGACTCTTGGTCTTGTGGCAGCACTATTCTTTAATTAATAATTATCAGAGAAACGTTTCTTGAATCGATTGCTAATGACATTCAAATTCAATAAAGCTTTGTCCAATTAAAAACATTTACAGTTTATTTCGAAATTGTCGAATACACTCAAACTATCAATATTGAATCGAGCAAGGATAGTTAAATTCCAATGCAGAGTTGTCATCAAAGCCACACCTATTAAGGTTTTTGATTGATCGTCTGTTTGTAATTAAACGGTGAAGGCTCGTCATCAAATTCTTTCAAATGTCTGATAATCTTCAATCACAATGCACAAACTGCACATACGTAAAGATCTCCAAAACATATCCAACAAACATTTATTAATCCTAATCATAGAACGCAAGTGTCAATAATCAAAAACAATGTATTAAATAACCGGAACAATGAGCCAAATTCAAATATCAAACATCGGATCTTAAATCGCCCACTCAAAAACTAACTAGCCTAATTAAAGAACGAATAGGAGCAAAAATCCAACTGCATTTAAAGTTCGCTTACATCAACCGGCTAAACTCTACACTGTTTAAAATAAAGATTAAGAACCTAGTGATTGCGTGAAAGTTACACTTTGTATGGCCACACGCTCAAAATAGAAATTTCCAGCTCCTTCGAACAGCGACAAAATAACAAGGAAATAGGCAAAACAAAAGCTTATTATTAATGTTTACTGTTCTTATTTGGATAACACAATAACTAATTACCCACAATCATAATAGACCTATTAAAGAAGCATAGTGTGTGGGCTCTCCAAGAATCCCTTGAAATGCTTCAACCAAACGGCGCCAATAGCTCCATCTACAACGCGGTGATCGCAGCTTAATGTAACCTTAATGGTAGTCACTTGCTTGTGCCTAAAAGCATTAAATTTAAAAAGTTTCATACAGCTCAAAATTACCCGTCTTCGCTTGGAACCAACTTCTTCTTCGCACCACCAATTGCTAAGATACATGACTGAGGCGGATTAATGATTGCCGTAAAGTGATCAACACTTCCAAACATGCCCAAATTAGAAACTGTGAATGTGCCGCCCTGCGATAAAAAAGTTATGAAAATCATGTGAAATTGATATGATGTGTCGTTAAATCAAACGTGATCTTCACATGTCGTTGCAAACAAACTTGACGACACAAACAACAAACTAACACTTTTCAAAACTTCTAAGACTAACCTGGAATTCTTGTGGTTGTAGCTTTCCTTCACGCGCACGTTTTGCCAATTCGGTGATCTCGCGACTGATAGCCAATAATCCTTTAGCTTCAGCGTCAAAAATAATAGGCGTGATAAGACCAACATCTGTACTGACAGCAACTGAAACGTCGACTGTATTGTTCTTGCGGATAAAAGTGTCCATGAAGAATGAGTTAGCCTCTGGAACGCGCAAACAAGCAAGTGCACTAGCTTTGATGATAAAATCGTTGATAGAAATCTTGTGTGGCTTGACATCGCCAGATGCTTCTTTGGCAACAATTGTGTTGAGCTTTTCACGAACTCTGAATAAGCAATATTACTAAACATCTTTTTCGATCAAAAAACTCACTTCAACAAATCGTCGACAACAATCTCGCTAGTCAAATAATAATGTGGAATAGTGCTTTTTGATTCGGTCAATCGTTTGGCAATAGTTCGTCGCATATTAGTCAATTGAATATCCTCATGTGTTCCAGCAGCCGGAGCGCGTCCACCAACCGATTGAGATTTGCCTTGTGGAGCAGATTGCTGTTGAACTTGAGTAGACTGTGGAGCGCCACCAGAAATATCAGAAGCAAGAATTCGCCCACCTAAACTTGAGAAATAGTAAAATCCTTGGACAATCTCAACTACCTGGTCCAGATCCTTGCAGACCACTTAAATTGACTCCTTGTTCTGAGGCCAACTTCTTAGCATATGGAGTAACTTTGACACGATCGCCTTGTTGAGCTGTCTGTTGTTGCTGAACTGGTTGAGCTTGAGGTGTTTGCTGAGCAGATGCTTGTTGTTGAGGAGGAGTTGATGATTCTTGAGTAGCTTTTTTAGCTGGTGCACTTTCAGCTGCTCCGCCATCTTCTTCGCCGCTGAAGTCTTTGAATGCAGAAACATCGCTTTCATTCTCGACAATAATGCACAAAAGCTAAAACGCATGAATTAATTGCATAAATCAATGTAAAAACTCAAACCTTTCCAATCGGCACATCTCGAGTTCCTTCTTTCAGCAAAATCTTAGCCAAATAACCCTCTTCTGGTGTTTCGAATCCCATAGTAGCTTTGTCAGTTTCAATTTCGCATAGCAAATCGCCTTCAACCACTTGCTCGCCTTCTTTCTTTGCCCATGCAACAATTGAACCCATTTCCATAGTCGGTGAAAGAGCTGGCAATCGGACTTTGATGTGGTCAGGGAGTTTTGCTGAAAACATTCAAGTAAGTATTCAAATACTTCAACGAGTAACTTACAGCTGTAAAAGCGAAGCCATTGATTTCCTTGCAACAATGATTTAGTCTGCGATTTTGTCAACGGTTGAAATTTGTAGACAGATCTTCTGAAATTGACAAGAATAGCCAAAGCTTCTCCACTAAAAACTTACGTTGAAAAATTGGCCAACGAGCCAACTGACCCAAATGCGGATGACCATGTTGACCTCAACACCAAACCCCGAGTTGAGATTTTGGACATTGCGCGTGGAACCTGCAACATAGTTATTTAAGTGATGTAAACAAAAGTGAAAATATGGTCAAGAAGATCAAAACACGGCACAAAGTTCTAGACATAACGAGTGTAACAATCGCCTTGAGTTGTGCAGAGCAAAGCGCGCACAGTGTTTATCATTAGCAGAAACGGATGAAAATGGAACCGAAAACAAGAGGCGCGATCAAAAGAAGAGAACAAAAAATGCTTTCAAGTTGACTGTAAAGCGATTTTTAGAAGTTGTTGTAACGCTTTGATCAGTAAACAAACTGAACAAACTTTTGTTTTGTTTTGAATTGAGTTGTAAAAGTGATGTTTGACGTGAATTTTTAAGTAAAGTCATCATTTAAATGACTCATTTTCGGAGATAGGCTAAAATTGCTTATGGCTTGAATATTTTTAAGAGCAAGCAATGACTGAATAAAAGGGAATCTGAACAATGTGGCGATTCAGTAGTTTTTAGTGTTTTGACGTAAAAGATCAAACAACTATGACTTCAAAAGTGATTTTTTGTTGATCCGGAGTTTGAACAGGATGTTGTTGACCTAGTTATTTTCAACGAAAGTCTTAAAAATCATTTTGAACAAAACTAAAGGCGCTAACAATTACATCATCTAGCAACAAAAACTCCGAATTCTAAAAATCTGAAACCAATACTTTTGACCTATTTCTTCAAAACCCGTTCAAATTTGATCACAGTTGTTTAAGCTAATTTCAAACTTCTAGCTCTTAAACAAATCATCACAAAATCCCAAAAACCTGATTGAGACGCCACCAAGCGTCCACACCATTCAACCGAAAAAGAAAAGACCACGAAAAGCGGGCCATAATCGTGCGATGTAAATGCGTGAAACCAAAGGTCCTGCCACGAACTTCGTTTCCGATGGCTTTCTGTTTGCACGAAAAGCGGTTTGTTTTTCTTAACTTCCAAAAGTTGTCTCACAATGTCGTATTGATGGATTTGCGTATGTGTAAATACTGAAACGACGGCGTTTTATTGCTTTTGTTGAATAGATTTGTTTGTTGGCGTAATATTGTTAAGAAGGTAAGTTGCTTTCGAAGCTTGAAAATGAGTTTTTAAATAGTGTTCCTTTTTAGAACTTTCAATCATGAATAATCCTGCCTCACAATTAAAAGGAATGGAGTTAGTCGCCTGGTTAGACAACAAGCTAGGGAATCCAAACGAACTTTGGTGTGGTCGACAAGCCTCTTCGGTTCTATCAAGAGAGATTCTAAACGAATTGGCAGGATGCTTTCAAGCTTTAGAATCACACGTGAAGTTAAAGATAATTGAAGCTATTCCGCATCTTTCGCCGAAACTCATCCAAATGGTTTGTTTTCTTTTGAATTCAATATTCAGTTTTAATGCATTGTTTTAGTGGCGAGTTCCTTTAACAAATCTGCTGGAAATTGCACAAGGTGATGCAGACAATTGGGTACGAACAATAGCAAAGATGTATCTTCCTTTTCCGAATACGGGTGCGATTAAGTGTGACATCAGCGACACAGACAAGCAATTTGAAGAAGCAGTGCAAGAGTTTCAGCGAATACGTATGCTTATTGATCCGGTTCTTAATTTACGTAACAATGTTTAGTTGACACAACACAAATTGAATGCAACGTGATTCCGCCCGACTCTTTAATTGCAACACCTCCGGCAGTTCAAATGGCTTTTGGATACAGTTCTCTGGAGCCTCAAAAACATTTCAAGTTAAAGAAGCCGTTGAAAGCTGAACAGACACTACAAGATGCTTTGAGATGTAAGCAATTTGTTTAAACGACTTGAATGACTTGAATGATTTAAACGACATTTAATTAAATTGTTCCAGTAGCTCAAAACACTCAAAATCAAGTGAAAAGAACAGCTCCGGGCGTCACTTCATCGCTGCCAATCCGTGTAAGAAGTACAATAAGGAAGCCAGACAACAACTGTAACTTTTATTCGTTAAATTGAAAGCTAAAAAGATTTTCAGTACCGATGCGTGGTATTCCTTCAGTACCGGTGTCAAGAATTGCTAGTGGCTTTTCTAATGAACCGCGCAAATTTCAACGTAACATGCCAAAAAGAGAAGGTGGCGCCATGCTTATTGATATATCCGATTTACCTCAAGCTCCAAATATGAAGAAAAGGAGAGGTCCTGCAGCTCCAAAAACACCCAAAGAAGTCGATCCGGCAAAGGAGCCAAAAAAGAAGAGCGGTGGCAAGAAAGCAAAGAATCAGGTACAGTGAATATTTAAACGTGCACATCAATATTCTACTTGTTTTCAGGAGCCTGCAACTCCAACAGATCAACCTCAGTTCTCCGATCCAAATCAAATGATGCCAGTCAACGATGCAAACCAAGAACATCAGCAACGGCAGCAAGAAGAAGAACTGATGGAGATTCAACCACAAAGCACAATGAACCCTTTTGCGCCTCCAAACATGCAGCCAATGATGATGGGTGCTCGGAAGTTGGACAACGTAATGAACGGTGCTTTCAGCTTTATTTAAGTAGTGAGCAATCAACATCTGTTCTTGATATAATTAACTACTTACAGTTTCGAAACACTCCTTGTTTCTTTCAACATTCTCGCCAGTTCTTTGCAACGTCACAAAAGATATCTCAACTGCTTTATCGAAAAATCTGTTAACATATAACTCTTATTGTCTGCGTATCCGCCTCTTCCAACTGTGATCAACCTCCACGCGCATTTAGTCTCCATTCACTTAGTCCAAAAACCTTTGTTCCGTAACCTCTTTAAATTGTACAGCGTAATTGAACTTCTCGAGCTTTATAAGCTTCATTTATTTGAGTCTTTTGCTTCCGGTGTTTTGTTATTGTTGTTAAATAAAATCGAATATTGAAGTTGATTTGAACTGATTTGTGAATGCAATCGAGCAGATTAAACGCATATTTAAAGCAAGTTTTTACATTCTACTTTTTGATTCTCTCCTGTTCAAATGAAATAAGTCAACATAGTTAACACAGTCGACATAAACATTCAATCGGATTTACATAAACTCCGCTCTAACTATTGAAAAATCAAACGCCCACGACGAAAAATGTCTCGCCACGAAAGCGCTGATCGCCAACGGAGCGCAAGTTTGACGTGTAATTCTGTTCATTTAAGCTAAAACTGCCAACTCCTCAAATATGGTTCGATTTTTGCGGGATCAATGTCGAGTCTAGAAGTTTGTGTTTTTGAAATGTTTGTTATTTAAAGAATTGATTGTTTATTACTTAAAGATTTTGTCGACGTGTTCTTTGAATGTTTATTACTTTAGAGATTTTGTCGACGTGTTCTTTGAATGTTTATTACTTAAATATTTTATCGACGTGTTATTTGAATATCTTATTCATTAATTTCATCATTCCAGACTAAAGATGGCAACTTGGGAAGAGTATCTACACACCCAAGAGAATGTAGATGGTATTCGGATGACTTGGAATGTGCTTCCACACTCAAAAACCGACTCTCAGAAGTTGGTTGTACCTCCGGCCGTCTTCTTTGCTCCGTTAAAGGTTAGAAATCTATAGATTTAAAGACAATATTAGCAATTCTGTTTAGGAACGACCTGAAGATCAGCCAAAACAACCGCCGCTTGAATACGATCCGGTTTTGTGTCAAAAGGCAACTTGCAAATCTATCTTAAATCCGCTGTGGTAAGACTTCAAGTAATCAAAGAGTTATTTTACATTATCCTTCTAGTCCTGTCGACTTCCGCGCTAAAATCTGGCACTGCTTGTTCTGTAACCAGCGAAACTCATTTCCACCACATTATGCTGCAATTGCTGAAGACAATAGACCGCCTGAATTGCATCCGTCCTTCACTACTATTGAGTACACCTTAAAAGTGAGTTGTTTAAATCAATCTGCTTTCTTCACTTTAAAGCAATCTTTTAGAAAGCAACAACTTTGCCGCCTATCTTTTTGTATGTTGTCGACACATGTTTGACTTCGGAAGAGTTGAAGGCGTTGAAGGAATCAATTCAAAAATCGCTCTCACTTCTTCCGGCCGAAGCTTATGTTGGTTTGATTACTTATGGACGGACAATTGAACTGCGCGAACTGGACCCGAAGAACCTGGGACGCTCATATGTTTTTTCGGTTAGTTTATCTTTTGACATCAGAATAGAGCAAACAAAACAGACTATTTATTCAATTGATTATTTCATCACAACGCACGGATAAGATTTGCAATAAGTTAGTGTTTTGGAGTCTAGTCGGCTTGCTCGTTGGGGTTTTGAGTAAATGACTTTGCATGTGAGGACGTGCATTTTGCACACTTATTTACTTTCTCTTGCCCATCACAATTGTGCCACCGATTCGGCCACGTCCCCAGCGTTGATAGCGTTTTATTCTTTGAGAGTCGTACTGCAAACACAAATTGATTAGTTTGAGTTGGAAGGAATGCAAACTTACATCGTCGTCATATGTTTGATCGTAAGTCGGTGCCGAATCTTCGACGATTGCGCGTCTGTACTTTTCCAACAACAGCTCCAACAATTGTTGTCCAGTGAATCGGCTCAGTATTTGGGACTGGTCGTCGATGGCGTTTTGTGTACCTTCGGTTTGCATCATCTTTTGCTTTGGCATTCGAGTAGGATCAACAGCTTGAGTGGCTACCACACAAGCGATCACGACGAGAACGACGAGAATTGAGCTGCAGTTCGGAGTCATGTTCAAAAGTCTTGTTGACAGATTGGTCGAGCAAACTTTACAGAGTTTATATACGAAATGGCTGATGTGTTTGGTGGCAAACACACAAATTAGATGAATGGCCCGTCCTCCTTTTCGGGGACTTGCTTATGGTAAACCTGAACGGTGAATTCTTAGACAAATTGAGGACACGCGAACTTCGTCGACAACACGGACACAAATTAACCTTTTAGTTGTCATATGAGTCAATGGCACAACAATAGTGTTCTCTATTTTGGAATAAAAGACATCAACGAACATGCAGAAGACGTAGATGCAATAGTTGTAAACACTTAGTTCAAAGTTCTTGCAAACTGATCATTAGCGTTCCTCAAAAAAGAGAGAGCAAAAAACTTTCAAAAGCGAGTTGAAAAAATGTCGCAGCTCTTTTTTGAACTCTATTTTTTCCGTTACAAAACTCTTTTTTGAAAGCGAAACTCTCGTTGAAGTCTTTTTTGTGGAACGCTACTGATCATTTAAACTGATTGTTTGTGTCTCAAGAGTGGGCAAAGGAATAATTGAACACGCAAATTTAAATTTGTTGTTGGTGTGGCACGGCAGCTATTGTGATTCGTTACAATGTGGACGCCTCTGTAATTGTGTCCACCGGATTGAAAGCACAAAAATGCCTAAATAGATTTTTAAAAGAGTGCACGTTTTGGAGACAATTCAATGAGCACTGCGGCGGAAATCCATCGTCCTTTAAATTGGACATCACTTCCTTGAGACTTCTTAAACGCAAGTGGGCATCAATTAGTGTGTGCGCAGTGGAGAATACTGTCGTTTAAGCAAATATTGGAATTGGAGCTTGCGCAGCGGAAAGGCTTGCAATAAATAGGCGTCACAAAGTTGCAATTTATAGGCACGTTTTATTGTAATCGTTGACCACTGCGCATGAATTTTCAACAATATGTGAATAGAGTAATTTGTCTGGAGTGTTCAAATTAGATTTGAATACAACGGAGATCCCCTCGCTTGTAATAATGCAACAACTAGACTAAAAACTCAAAAATCTCTTCAATAACTTGAAAGTACGGAACTTGTCGTTATAATTTAGAGAATGAATTCCAAGCAAAAACAACGAGAATAGCAAAAGTGACGAAGCTCTAAAGAATTTTAAAAGAGTCAAACTTCTTTGAACATTGATGTTCTTTACGGGTCGCAACATCCTCGCTCCATACCAACCGCAAAAGAAACAATGACCATTGAGCGGGTGCTCTTTTGTTCAGCTTTCTATTTTCGGCAAAGGGGTCTCGAAAAATCGCTGCCAAATTAAATTTTCGCACTTGATTCAACTTCTGAGTGTGCCGTTTAAATAGACTCCAGAAATGAGTTTGCGCATGTTGAGTAAACATCATTATACTGGTTCTTTTGACGCATACGCAGAAAGTGCCGAACATTCCGAACACAGCCCCAATAAAATTTGAATTCTCGTGAACAAGAATGAAATTCGAAACGGCCCGGAATCATTTGTCGGAGGAGGAAACCAGATTGTTTTCTGGAAACAGCTTGTTTGATTGTTTGTTTAAATTGTGGTCGAACTGTATTGGACATGAGCACTTGGCCTGCCGGTTAAAGAATGTAGGTTGATGATTAAAACGGAGAGTGCTCACTGACTTTCACTGACTGTAGGGACTTTAAAACAGCTTACAAACTCCGAAAACTGTGAAACTTGCACGCAAACACCGCTGCAATTTAAGATGGAGTGGCGCAATTGACGCCACAGACGATCAAATTAAAGGGCAATCTGAGCGAGTAGCTTTTGGTCTCAAACTCATTTTATAGTTGGCCGGCCGGAATTGAATAATTTTTGAGTGCCTTTGCGCTCTCGAGTGGGAGTCATTTGTTTAATTGTTTGTTGTCGTCTCGATTGGCTTTTGTGGTGGACCGGTTGTTTGGACTTTGTCCAGCGAGCTGTTTTTGGAGATTTTATGTGCTCGGGTCAATAAAACTCCGTCGTCGAAAACAGCTGTTCAGTTCGGCTTTACACTAAACACTTGCTGAGCTTAAACATCATTATGCTCAAAAATAACTTCGAATAAGCAAAGAGCACTATTTGGAAGTACACGTTAAAAACAATGGCACACGATAGAGTTTCATTGAAATTGAATAAAACAAAGAATCCGGAAACCTCCGCTGTCCAAAACACATCCGGAACTCCAAGCACAAACCTGCCAATCGTGACAAACCTAATTAAATCCAGAAGAGATTTCGACCATTGCTTTGTTTTGCGAATTAAGTGCACTTTGGAAGAGAGTTGTCATTGAATGCACCGGAGACGTGCAGAGCAGAACGCTACAGTTGGAAACTTTGACGTAATTACTGTAATTCAATTTTGATGACATTTGACGTCGGTGTTTCAAAAGAGATGCTTACATTTCGAGACCATTACAAATTGTTGCTATAGAAAGGAAGAGATTAAATTTTGTTTAACGCGCACATTGTTTGCGTCAAATACTGAGTGGACCAAAAAAACGTTAACACAAAAGAAAGTATTTGTCAAAAAAGTCAATCAAAAAGCTTCAAACACAAACAATTTTTGCTTTTGTGTTAGCGTTTTTTTGACACTGTACATAAAATTGAAAGCCTCCGCAAGCACAATTAACATGCAATATGCAGAGTATAGTCTCTTGTCATTTCAAATCAACAAATGACAAGTGCTAAACAACTTCCGTTATATTAACTGTCTCATCACTTTCAGGGAGCAAAAGAAGTCACAACTAAGCAGATCAAAGATGTCCTTGCATTGAATATTGGAAGACCGGCAGCTGGAGTTCAAGGCATGCCTGGTGGTGTTCCACACGGTCCACTTTCAAATGCTCCGGGTGGTCAGCCTCAACAGTTCGGACAACCACAATTTGGTCAGCCTCAACAGTTTGGACAGCCTCAGCAGTTTGGTGGCATTCCAGGCATTCCTCAAATGGGTCCAGGCGGTCAGCCTCAACAGCAACAGCCTCTCGGTCCAAGAAACAGCTTGCCAGGTGTTGGATCTCCAGCTCAACCTCATTTGCCTTACAACAAGTTCTTGCAACCGATTAGTGAATGTGAAACTACTATAAACGATTTGATTGATCAGATTGGTGTTGATCGATGGCCAATCCCGCAAGGACACAGACCTTTGCGCGCCACTGGAAGTGCCTTAGCAGTTGCTGTCACTTTGCTGGAGGTTTGCTTTAAACACTAAACACTTACCTAAATTTGTTTAGACGTGCTTCCCTAACACCGGCGCTCGAATCATGACTTTCATTGGAGGAGCTTGCACTTATGGACCGGGAATGATCAACAACGAAGAGTTGAAGAACCCGATTCGTTCGTGGCACGACATCAAAGAAGACAATGCAGTTCACATGCGCAAGGTAAACAAGTTCTATAAAGACTGTTTAAACTAATGTTTGTTTTAAGGCGGGCAAGTTCTATGACTCTTTGGCTACGCGATCAGTCAAGAATGCCCATGCAATTGATATCTACTCATGTGCATTGGATCAAACAGGCCTGCATGAAATGAAAAACGTCTTCAACCAAACAAACGGTCACGTCATTATGGCAGACAGTTTTGAGTCTACACTGTTTAAGCAGTCGTTTGCTAAAGTGTTCGAGAAAGACGCAGACGGTCAACTTAAAATGGGCTTCAACGCAACAATGGAAGTCAAAGTGTCGGCCGGCTTGAAAATAGAAGGCGCTTTAGGATGCTGTGCAAGTGGCGGAGTCAAGAATGCAATTGTTGCAGACATGGAGGTATTTCTAATTGGACTTCTACAACAAAACTTAAATTCTTCAGGTCGGAGTTGGAGGCACTTGTCAGTGGAAGTTCTGTTCTTTGACGCCGCGAAACAACATTGCATTATTGTTTGAAATTAGTGCTCAACACGGATCAGCACTGCCTCAACATGCACGAGCAATGATCCAGTTTGTAACGCAATATCAACACGCCGATGGACGGAAGCGTATTCGAGTCACAACAACTTGCAGAAATTGGGCAGATTTGGGCACTCAACAACAGAATGTTGCTTACGGATTTGACCAAGAAGCCGCAACTGTCTTGATGGCCAGATTAGCTTCATTCCGTGCATCAAACGAAAACGACTCTCCAGATACAATGCGTTGGTTGGATCGAAGCTTGATTAGGCTTGTAAGTGTTGTGAAGAAATAAGAACTTGAGTCATTACTGAGTGGAACAAAAAAACGCTAACACAAAAAAGTCTTTTGTCAAAAAGATCAATCAAAGAGTTTCAAACACAAACAATTTTTTGTGTTAGCGTTTTTTGGTCCACTCTGTAAAGCTAAAATCACTCTTGTTGTTTAGATTCAAAAATTCGGCGAATATCACAAAGACGATCCGGGTTCTTTGCGTTTGAATGAGAAGTTCAGTCTTTATCCACAATTCATGTTCCATTTGAGACGGTCTCAATTCTTGCAAGTGTTCAACAACTCTCCGGACGAAACTGCCTATTACCGTCATGTTCTTTTCAATGAAACCGTCTTTGAAAGCACTTCGATGATCCAGCCCACATTGTACTCATATTCATTTAACGGACCTCCAGAGCCAGCACTTTTGGATACTTCATCAATTCTGCCAGACCGGATCTTGCTTATGGACGACTACTTCCACGTTTTGATCTATCACGGACAAACAATTGCCCAATGGCGTAAAGCGAAATACCACGAAGATCCTCAATATGTTACTTTGAAACAATTGCTAGAAGCTCCGGTCAACGATGCAGCCGCTATTCTGCAAGATCGTTTTCCGGTTCCTCGTTATATCGTTACCGAATACGAAGGATCACAGGTAAATTACTCTTGTTTAGCTGCTCTACTTACTTGTTTAATTTAGGCTCGTTTCCTTTTGTCTAAAGTAAACCCATCATTGACACACAACAATCCGTACAGTCAAGAAGGGGGAGCGCCTGTGTTCACCGACGACGTTTCACTTCAAGTCTTCATGGAGCATCTTCGAAAGCTGGCAGTCTCGTCTTCCACTTAACTTATTTGAATAAGTGTTGTTTGATTGTGAAGCGCTATGAATATTTATTACTTTTATTCCCGATTCCAATGTGGAGTAGTTTCTAGACTGCTCGCCAAGTTGCTACAATAAGTTGTACTGTTATAACGGAAATAAACGGAGATTTCAATTGGAATAGTTTATTCGAATATTCAAATGTTTGATTTGTTGGCTTTAAGTAGTTCGTTTTCGTCGGCAACAATTCCAATCGTAGTCATAAAGGTCTTTTCCGAATGTGTTGTTTTTTGATGCTTGAATGTTGTAGAAAGCATTTTGTTGTTTGCTTTCCGGCATCAAATAAGCCATCCGCCTGCAAACTGATGATTCAAAATAGATTTCTTCAGCACGGTTCAAATGTTCTTTATAGAGCTGGAAATGATTTCTAGAATTGAATACCTTTCAATGACTTACATCTTTTAAAGGAACATGCGATCTTTGTCCAATCAAAACTGCCGATAGTGAGATGTTTTCATAACGAGTCTTAAAAACACTGTAAAGACAATAATTAACAGAAATATTACTTTTATCAGCTGCCCAACAACTTGAATAGCTGGATTTGTAAAGTCTAAGTGCGACTCCAACAAACGTGTGTGAATA
The DNA here is from genome assembly GCA_024699845.1 of Aphelenchoides bicaudatus. Lineage (NCBI taxonomy): Eukaryota > Metazoa > Nematoda > Chromadorea > Rhabditida > Aphelenchoididae > Aphelenchoides > Aphelenchoides bicaudatus. The sequence goes on along the minus strand of JAMPIN010000017.1, from coordinate 142,340 downwards.
CAAACTTTGTGGTGTCGTTTCTAAAGTGTTTTGAAGAAAGAATAGAAGTTGTCGAACATCAAGCAAATGAACTGGTCAAACAAAGTGAGCAAAAGCAGGATGGACAAAATGTTGAAAGAATGCAGAACATAAAGACTTAGCAAATTCGCTCGATTAAAACGATTTTGGACAATGACTTCAGCGCAAGGTCAAAAGACTGTACAAGTTGTTCTTTATTCATTTAATCGTTAACTCAATCTTTAACATTTACACTTTGGCGCGTAGCGGAGTCTTTAATTGAGAAACACTTGAAGTAAGCGAAAAAACAACCGATGTTTAGCGCACAAATCGTTGGATAACAAGGCTTAAACAATTTCAAAATGCAAAGAATAAACTGGCTCAACTTCTTTATTTGATTCTTGATGTTTGTTTTAATCAAAGTTTAGTTGTTGTCAAAATGCTTTTTGAAGTTTAGTGTCATGTTACAAACTCAAACAATTCATTTCAATCAAACAAAGTCAAGCAATAAAAATTTGAATGTTCAGTCTCTTTTTCAAATCAAACTTCTGCTTTCTTTTGTTGTCATTTTGTGTTTGTGCTTGCTTGAAGACGACTGCCCATCTCTGACCATGCCTAAACAGCAAGCTCAGCGTGGCCTTCCCAACTATCGTGGCCGTTCAGTTCGTGGACCTCCACCGCAGTTCTATCGCCCCAAGTCTCCTGCGATCTTGGTAAGTAGTTTTAAACCAATTCAACTAATCTCTACATTTGTTTAGAACAGCAAGTCAAACGAGGAGGATGAGCCGGTCTCTGAAGTCGAATGCATCTGTGGCCAACGCATCAAAGTGCCGAAGAAGGATCGCTCTGGCAGCAAGCCGATCAAGCAGGAGTTCTCTGGCAGCAAGTCGATCACTGTCAATCTGAAAGATTGTAAGAATGTGGTTGTAAACATACGCGGCAATAAACTTTGATAGATCTATTTTTGGCTTTATATTTATTGTTTTTAGTAGTTTAAAGTTGCCTGTTTAATTTAAATTGATTGTAGTAGAATATGTTTAGACTTTATTTGCTGCTTTAATAACAAGCTGTTATAGGTCAATCTACACATTTAACTGTATTCAATTGCTTTTAGAGACAATCAACTATAGCGATAAATATTCAACAAGACACTCTAGAGATTATCGTGCTAAAACACCTGAAAACACACATTCAATTACTTTTAGAACTCTTTGTCCACATTGCAACTAATCACTACCGTCTAACAACAAAGCTTATAGTTATGCATTTATTAAACTAATCAACAGGCAAATAACAAAACAGTTTCCAGTTCCTTCTTGTCGCGAACTTATTTGATCTTGCTCATTGAACCAGCAAGCTTCTCCGCTTTTTTCTGCTGGCGGTTGAAAGCAGTATAACAGGCGCTAGAAATAACAATTCATAAAAGTAATAACATGTCAAAAACCTACATACAACGGCCTCTTGCGTTATGCGGCTTCAGCTGTTTACAGTCAACACATACTTTCAGTGGGTCAGGACGTCTCTCTCTTCTTCACCATTTTGTCTTTAAAAGCACTTATTAAAAAGCTTTAAAAGAATACTTTTTGAGTTTGATTGAAGTTGATTTGAAAAGAAAGAAGACTTTTGACTGACATCAACAAAGCGATGGAGCGCCGAAGGCGCGAGTTCACTGATTAACAAACAAGGCCAAAGAGATGAAAGCATTTATTCAACAAACTATTTGAAGTAACCTCCAGGATATGCATTCGTCTGCTTGCTTTCGTAGTCTTTAGAATCCATCTGAGTGTCTCCATAGTCTCCAGAGTACATTTGTGCGCTTCCATAGTCTCCAGAATGCATGTCCATGTGAGTAGTTTCAGAGCTCTTGCGTGAGTTTTCTCGATTAACAGCTCTGATCTTGTTGTACTCAGACTCGTGAGTTGGCTGATTATACTGAAAACAGAATGTATCATAGAATCACAAGTTAAAAAGCCTTACCTTTGGGTACATTTCTGCCATTAGCGGCTTGATTCGATCAACACACGTTCCAAAAGTAAGTAGCCCGCCCAGCACTAATGAAGTAAGTCCAACAACAAATAACTGATTCTTCGGCCCTATTCGTTTAATGTTCGGAAACACCTTGCGCGCAAAGTAAACAGACGTGACGGTCCCGACTCCAAACGGCACTAAAATAATACTGAAATTAAAGTAACTTCAAGAACAACTTACATGTCTTTGTCCAAAACATTTCACTACTGCATGCTTTCATTTTGTCATTCAACAACTTTTGATCCTCTTGTGACACTTTCTCCAAAAGCCATCGCATTTGCTCTTTTGTGAGTTCTGTTGGGGCAGATGGCCGTCCAAATTGCTCATCTGCAAGAAATCCAGAAGTGCCAGATTTCATTTCGTCAAAATTTGTAAAAAGAATCGAAGAGAAACAAAATGCTTTTTTGAAAACAGAGAGCTTTTTATGTGTTTGTTTTGTCAAACCCTAATTTTTTGAAAAGTATGCTTTAACTTAAAGCCTCTTCATTAATCTTTTATTACATCAACAAATAAATTACGCATACAATTAATGAGATTTTTGTTACGGTGTACATTGGAAAGTGCTTAAAATCTGCCCAAATAAACAAGCGCCGACAGTCCCAACAGTGATCCGAAACTAAACATCATTGTTCGCGCAGATGAGTTACATAGGTGTGTGTTACAGGTGCAAAAGTATTCGCCATTTGGGCCATTAAAACATCCATTATCGTGGTAAGTATCTTGGCCTTCGATTTGGTAGCAGCCCTGAATTTAAATTTAATTGTTAATTAAGTAATCTTCAAAACTCACTCTTAAAGTCATTCCACGGAAAATTTCCTTTCCGCAACTTCCTGAGCACGGAGTTGTACTGGGATTGTAGCAAGAAACTCCGGAGTTATCGCAAAAATAACAGTCCAGAGAATGAACAGATTGTACAATCATTAAGAGAGCAAGCAAAATAAGCGACAGTTTGTAAAACATATTTGTTGACTACAAGACACGCAAAGTTTATTGATGAGAACATCAACTGTCATTCACTTCTTTAAATTCAGCATTCTTATCATCTAGAAACGCCTCCTCCCTTTTGTTTGTTCCTCTTGTTACGATCTTATTTGTCGATATCAAGCGATCAAGCAAATGATTCAAATGGCAAACAACCGGAGACGTTGATTCATTTCAAATATTTTTCCACTTCTAATTGATTTTCGATGCTCTTGGCTGGAAGGGAATGAGTGGGCTTTTGAGTTGAGTGATAAAGTGAGTCAAGTTTGTCCTCATGATAACGGCATAATTGATTAGTCACGATAAATTAAGTTGTAATTTGCAATTCAAAAGTATCACAACTTGATTCATTTCAAAAACAACATTCAATTAAAAAACAAATCTTATTTTACGAAATTCTCTTGTTTTCATTGTTCGAAGACCGAGCACAAAAGTACTGCTATTTTATGACTCATTCGCTTTTCACATTCTTAACCATACACTTTTTCTTCATTGACGTCCTTGTTTATTGCACTGTTTGTACAACTTTTTTGATGTTAAAACTCAAACGATGTTGATTCAATCAAAACAACTAGTCATTTGTTTGTTCTTGTAAATAAATGTGTTAAAGAATGCACAAAACGGAAATGGCACAGATCGCTTGATAAGAAGATAAAATATACAATCATTTATTTTCCATTCAAAAACTTACAAACTGATTTAAAAAGAGAAGTCACATTGAAAGATGAGGACAGGAGAGTGAGCTAAAAAAGACGGAAAATGGCCAATGCGCCGGCGATCAATGCAGTCCACTGAAGTCCATGCTGAAGTTGAGACGCGCCATTGCAGAAATTGTCGTTGCACGTACAGACGTTGCGTTGGTAGATGTCCGTGAAGCATTGATCTTCTTGATTATAGCGCAATTCAGTTCCCATGGTATAGCATCCCTAACAAAAGGAATGAATTACTATTTAAAGTTTTCACTTGATCTTTCAATATTTTTTGCGCGCTAAAGACCCGTCAATCAGCACTGTTTGTTGATTCCGTTTGTTTGCCTATTTGAGTGTGAATTTTGTGAGATCGACCAAAGCGGAGACTCAAAACGATCAAGCAATTTTGTTTGTTTAAAAAGTTTGGTCGCGAAAGGAAGTGAAAGTATGCTATATTCTTAACATCTAAGCGAAATGTTTGAACTGCATAATTTGAAGTTGACAACAAAATAAGAACTCACTTTTTGAAGCGACTCGCCTCTCTCAATTTTTGCACACGATCCTCTAAAAACATTAAATTGTTTCCAATTCAAACATTATTCAACACACCTTTCGCAAACTGTTTTTCTCGGCGACTCGCAGTCCTTTTTGTTGCCACAGTAGAAGCATTCGATGGACAGCGCAACGGGAACCAAAAGGGCCAACAACAGAATGGAATTAAAGCGAAGCATTGTGATAGGCTGAAACAGTTTTGATTTAGAGTGGGAGAATTAGAATAGTCGCGAAATAATTATTTAAAATAACGTTACTCAAAATAATGTCTCCAAAACAAAAACACTCAACGCAAAACACGCCACCATTTGCACTCAAAGCTTAAAAACCCTTCAAATACCGAAACAGTGGAAAACAAAAATAACGGAATGAGCGCAAAACGCTAATTTGTTAATTTGGCGCCCGTCCACGAAAAGTCCGCTTAAACAGAAAGAAAAGATTGGATTAAAAGTGTTTTTGATGCAGTGAACATAGGCTGTTATGTTTAAAGATGTGTTTGGATTTAAAAACTCACACTTTCAGCGAACAAACAACAAAAATAGCAATTGCGTGCCCTTCCGCTCTCAACAAAAAACTTCCCGCTCATTGATTTGAAAAATAGCCCTGCGAACTCAACTGCTCTTACCTTCTTTTGTGAACCAAACAAACAAGTAAATCGAACTAAATAGAGGCGCTCCGACAACGAGTCTATGATTTTTGCAAATGGGTGGGAGAACTTGCAAAAAGATCAGAAACTGTGTTAAAATGTTACTTTTACTGCAAAAAGAACGTTTAATTAAACACAAGTCACTAAAACGAATCAACAATTTTTGTTCAACTCAATATTTTAAGTAGCACTTATTTAACAGTTAACACAATACAAATTAGTCAAAAACGGCAAATCAAAACAAATTCTATCCAGACATCAACTCAAATTGGCGTTTTTCGCTGAGCGCCAGTTTTTTGCCGAAACACATGTTACTTTTTGTCCTGCTACTACCGAAAATATAAACAAACATGCAGGCTTTTTGTTACTCTGCAATTTTGTTCACGTTTAGACGCGACAGCTGATCGGGATTTGGGTGGACAGCTGGTCTTTAAATGTTTGGGGATGATTGAGTGGGTCGTTGCCTGAAGCGAATGTAGATTGTTGAGGCATTTGCAAAGACGTTAAAACTTGTTGCTCAAGCTTTTGGTTTAAAAGAAATAAACTAGTTCCTTAAAGTTCAAATTAAGCAAGCATTTAAACTCACGTCAACAAGAAAAATCAAACTCAACGTTCCGTAATTTTTTTCCACCACATGACAGAAACTCGAAGCGACGTTTGATTCGAATGCGGTCAAAGGCGCCAAAATAGTGAGGAAATTTGATCGGGCGTTTAACAGACGTGAACCTGCTGTTCATTTGGATCATGAACGAGGAAAATAGGAGACGTGAAGTAAAACTAAAAGTTCAAAATGATTCAAGCAAGTTGAAAAACTCCGAACGTTAGTTTACGAGTCTTCTAGACACATCCAAACCACTCAAACCACTCAATTAAATCACTATAATAAACACTTGCAAGCAATTTAAAAACAGAACGCCCATTTAAAAATTCCAGACCGCGGATTGATCTCCCACCTTGAAAGTCTACTCCGTTCACACAAGTCCATTAAAATGCAAGTGGATAATGGCTATTTGTTTCACGGCCTTGTGATTTAGCAGAGAAACTGTTTCCGTTGTTTGCAAATGAACGTTGTTGAAATACATAATGCAGAATGTAATTTAAACGTCAATGAATTGAATAACCGAGCAAATTCGAAGAGAACTTTACCGACAAAACCAAATAGTTTACAATCAATACAATCAAGCAAATATAATACAATTGTTTTTATTGTTGTAGAAGCTGTAATCCGCATTGGAATGGATGGGCACACACACTACTGGGCTCTTTTAGTGGAGAAACGGAAAGAAAACTTGAGATCTTTGAGAGATAGAATAATTTAAAATCAATAAATTAACGTCGTTTAAACTTTCTACTAAATCCGTATAGACTAATCAGAAACAGTCATAACTTTTATTGAGAAACGACTAGAAGGCAGAGTACAACCAAATACTTTATAAAAGTTAAACAGAATACAGAGCTAACATGTCAATAGTCAAAGTGTGCAATAGAAACAACCGAACACTTTCAGTTTCATAAAACAAAGCCGAATACTTCGAAAAATTAACACTCAAAAATCTCAAAAGTTCAATTTTCTTTCTTTCCAATTTCTTTCAACACATTAAAATAGTGATCACACGTTGGTCGATTGGGCGCTTCCTTGTTTTGTTGACAACATGGTGGATAAAAAGAGTGGATGGAGAGAAAAGTGCAGATGAATAGACGAAGAAGACTATTGCTTTGACTTTGTTCAGTGATGACATTGATTGGATGTTAATGAAAACGATGGTGGAAAATGAGCTTATCGGCCGAAGTTCATGAAATCGCGTTGAAAGGGCTCGTCCATTCCACCTGCCGATCGCTTTCCGAAGTGCATGAATTCTCTGCAACATTGTTGGTTAAACATGAACAGTATTGTGAAAGTGCTACATATTGAATGCAAAAATGTGTTAATCTAACCTGTTAAAATTCTTTTTGTCTGCAACGATCTGTTCAAGCGGAGAGTAGTCTCGTTTTCCAAATGGCATAAATGCCCGGTTAAAGTTAGTTCCATCAATGTCGTAGAGCTCAGCACCGGGTGATCGTTTACCGAAGTGCATCAGCTCTCGATTAAAGAGATTCTGCTCAAATTGACGTTTTTCAGCTGGATCTAAAAACAACAACGATTAAAGAGCTGAGGTTTTGAATGAACTTACACATCGGGAGAGCTCCAACAATTGCAACAACAACCAACAACACACACAAGACGAGTTTGCCAAATCCGAACATGTTTAAGAAGAGAATCAACAAAACTCAAATGAGCTTTATAATAAACCACTTGATTGAGACGCAAAGACTAAAAATTAAATGATTATAATGAGAAATGATTAAGTTTAACGCGAATAAACAGTACTTTGAACCGTGAGAAAAACACGCTCGTTCCAAACCACCCAAAACATCTGATAAACATTACCGTGGTAAAACAAGTGACAAATTGGCTGCAAGAGTGGGGGGTCGCAAATGAGAAAAAGAACGTGAGAACCAATTTAAAACACCAAATAAACATAGTTTGAACACAATGAATTGGAACGGAGCGGTACTGTAAACTAATTAGAAAGGTTTGGCTAATTTTTGATGACGGAGTTAATTGCCCAAACATATAGAGTTCCAAGCAGTAGAACATTGGAATTCATGTTCACTTACAGTAAACATCTTTAACTATTTGAACCGAGAAGTTGAGTACTCAAAACTCAATAACTCAAACTTGATGGCCTACTGAATCAAATTTGACGACCCGGATTCCCAGCCTGCGAAACTTTTAAATAAAGCAGAGGACACATCATCTAAACACGCAGTCATTCATCGTTAAAAAACGGCATGGCCGAAATGGGCGTGTTTTCCAGTCTTTTTTGGCAATCTTCTTTTGCTTGCTCCGCCTTTTTCAACTTTCTGCGAATTTTTGCCTCTCTAACCTGTTTTGATGATGAGTTGACATCAAACGTCGATGTCGTTTCGGTGAATCTCCATTGCTGAACAGCAAAACGGCGTGGAGGTGTTGAAGTGTGAACATGAATTTTGAATGATGAGAAGGGCGAAATGTTAAAATGTGGATGGAAATAGATTGGAATTGGAGGAATTCGTTTAAAAATAGGATGGAAAATGTTGCGCGATTTGTGATTGAGTGGGAGGATGAGACAAGTGTTTGAGTCATAAAATGTTATGTAAACGAATGCAATGTTGTGAAGAAATAACGACTTGAGTCATTACTGAGTGGAACAAAAAACGTTAGCACAAAAAAGTCAATCAAAGAGTTTCAAACACAAAAAAGTCTTTTGCCAAAAAGTTTTCAAACACAAACAATTTTGTGTGTTAACGTTTTTTTGGCCCACCCTGTAAATTGTTAATCAACTTGTTAGCAATTCTTGTTGTCAGTCTAATGTATTTTTAAGAATGGACTTTCTTGCAAAACATTTCCCATTTAAATTCCATGCTAATTCCCATTCAGACAAGATAACATTTGGAATTCTACAAAAACATACAAAACAACGCAACCTTTTCAAATAACGCCTCTTCGAATAGACCAAGAAGCAAAAGTTTGTTAATCAACTGTGTTAATCAAATGGGATTAGAGCAGAAACGTGTTGATGAGTTGTGTAGGTGGCTTCAAGAAATAAAGGTTTATAGAGGAACTGTAGCGAGTTTTAAATATTCAATCGAATCAATGGAATAAAACTTCCTCGTTCAAAGTCCGCTGTTAACGTTTCCAAGAACTAAACATTTACTTCCAAGCTTTGTAAACTTGACCGCTCGGACTCCCAATAAACGCATCATCCGCTTTTCGTCTCTCATTCAAATCAATTTATCTCCAAACTTCTCTATCCTTATTTTCAACAAAAACATCGTCATTTCGATTTACAAACAAACTGTTCCATTTTTAACCGCTTCAAATTGGCATGTTCGACGTGGAATTGAATTTCTAGCAAAACGTTCACTGATCTTCTTGGATTCCGCCCAACTTGATTAAATAGACGAAATTGGTTGTCGACGAGAATTGGAAATTGATTTAAATGGTTAAGAGCGGTGAGATGCGTTCCGGGGACTTTTTTGATAAAATGTCAGGACTGTCCAATAAAAACAAGCTGGTTAAAACTTGATTTGTAATGGGTTGGAGGCGAGGGTTGAGAATGCTCTGATTCGTGGAGAAATTACTAAACTTCTGATGTTTGAATTAACAAGCCCGAAAACTTGCTGTGTGGCCTTTAAATTACAAAAAGGTCTTGCGCACACGAAGCTACAGTCTTAATCTATGTTTTGGTGGATTAAATGCGTTGTGGCAAATGGCGTTGGGTCAAAACTCAAAGATTCTTGATTAAGCCAAACTCCATGTCGGGCCGGATTTCACAAAAAATCTATCCACGTAATTTAACTTCCAAATTTAACAACTAACTATACAAAAATTGACCTTCAACTCAAATAAATAAAGTTTTACGATCTTCTCCGTCCACCCCACTCAAATGACACTAAAATAGTAGCCAGCAAATGGACAAAAACTTTCTTGCGTCTTTGTCTCTGGGAAAATGATGATAGCCGGATGAATGGAAGGAAGAAGACATAAGCGGAATTCGTTTGAGTATTAATAGAGGAGGCAAACGTCTTCTTTGTTCAAATGAGAAAAAACGCTTGAATGAAAAAGTTATAGTTTTTTGATCTCAAGAACAAATTTCCTGAGTCGTTTCAATGCTTAAAATTGATTTCTCAAGTCATCAGTCAAGTAGTTATCTCCGAAACTAAAAATATATTCAAAGAGTTTGATATGTCAGTAATCTACAAAGAAAATGCGAAGGCGAAAAAACTAATAAACTTTCTTGATTGCTTTTTAGACGAAAACGTTTTTGATTAATTTTTTCTATCTCGTAAAGTTAAAAAGCACTTGTTGTGAAGTGACGACGTTTGTGTAAATAGATATTGAAGGATGAGTTGTGGGTTCAAGTAATAAATTCTTGTGGAGTTTGCACGAAGTTTGAAATGATGTGATTTGTGACGTTGAAGTGAATGAAGATGATGTGATTTTGTTTCGATTACAGTAGTTAAAATAATCTTTGTCATTTTTAAAGTTCTAAGCAACTCGAAAGTCTCTTTTCTGAATATGTTGCGATAACAATCGGAACAAATAACTACAATTTTAAAACAAAGCACGATATCTAGAAATCTTTTGTTGTTTTGAGAAAGTTGAATTGTTTAAAGAATTGAATTTAGTTTGGTCAAGAAATGTGTTCTTAATTGTAGCAAGTGCAATTCCAAAAATATACGTTATCTACAACAACATGTTTCCTTATTGTGTCACCTTTCCGGTTCCTTCAAAAACAATGAGAACAATTTCTTCGAAAAGCTTTTTTCAACCACAATTTACGGATCTTTTACGTGCTATTCTAATAAACAATCCCAAGAACACCGCATACACAGTATCCTCAAAAACAACAACGTTTTCTTGTTGGAACGTAAACAACATGTTTACTTGGTGCATTAAGTACAAGTTCCGAAAATATCGTGTCCACAGTACCTTTAAAATAACAAAAATTCATAGATCGTTTTCATTCAATTGCTTGAAAGAACAAATCTTTTCTGTGAAATGACGCTTAACTCCAGAACAACACGATATGCAGACAAAGGAAATGAAAAGCTTGCCACTACAGAATCCAGAATCTTTCATATTCAAAGAACTTGCTTGACAAATTCAATTTTTGGTCGCCTCCACAACCTGTCGTGCAAGTTTCCGTGTACTCACAAGTTAATGGAAATTGCGTGTCATTGTGTTTTGGACACGCAAACAAAGGATTGTACTTTCACGGAGGACTATGGTAATTGGTCGAGTAGCCAGTTGTGTATATACTTTCTGCAGCAATTTTGAAGGTAAATTATATAAGAACGTGGGAGAAAAAGATTGTTGTAGTTGAATTGAATCTAAAGTTCTGTTGATCAAACTAAAAACTTTTAATGCGCATCTGATCATTTAGGCTAAACTCCAGGTACAGAACTTGATATGCTAATTAACCACTTAGTCATCCGAAAAAACACCCAATTAATTCGGCATGTGCGTCAATTCTGCACAAAAACATCATTAACTGCAAAAATGACCATTTGACAACTGACTTTTTGTCTCGCCACGCCGTAAACACTCTAAGTTTGTTTATAATTATTCCTTTGAGGATTCTGAGTTATTTGTAAGGTTTCCGGTACATTCCTCCTCGTCGAACATCATTCAAATTTGTACTTTTGGTAATGAGCCTTTTGGGAGATGAAGTGTTTGGACTGGTCAATGGGTTTTTGAATGAGTAAAAAGAGTAATGATTTTTGCGTTAAAGACAGTGGAAATGTGATGTTTCTACAAGGAAGTTGTGAAATCACTTCTAAAATTCATTAAACTTTCAGACATTACAACTGATTTAAAAATAGCCAAACAAACTGAGTCAGAACTGTCAAAAACACACTCGATGAGCCAAAAATAGCGCTACACGTTCAAAGAAGGAATTTATCGATAACAATAACAAACACGTAACAAATAAAGAAACTTGCTGATTCGACATAAAAAACTATCTCGTTTGAAAAAACAATTGCAAAAACTTTCGCTGATCAAATTTTGTTGTTTTAATTTTCAAATGCCAATTTTTGCTGAACAATTTAAATATCTAACAATCTATACGTAAACTTTACTTTTTGTGTCCCGATTTTACAGTTTTCGCCTACAAACTTTATATTGCAGTCAACTAATTTAGCCACTCAATTTGGTCAAAAGCCGCAACTCAATTATGATCACTCACATCGCGCTGCAATTTCTATTAACGGCATTTGTTAAAGCATTGAATGTCAATGGACACCGGTTGATTATTTGGCATTGTAAACGCAAAATGCATAATCGATGTGGAGTTTGCGCATCAATGCACTAACAAAAAACAGTGTCTGTGGGAGTAGAAGGTTCTCGTGTTTGAAAAAGCGCGGTGTGTAAGGGTTTTGTAACCGAGTTTGCAAAATTGACATTGTTTTTTGCAAGAAGTTGGAGACGAAATGACACGGAGCAATGTTCAAGTGTGCTTTTGTAACTTAAACAAGTCTTAAGCAACCAGTTTTAACGAAATTTAATGATCATTGGTGCAGATTTTGTTGGTTGTTTACTCTCGATGCAAAAAACAACTAATAAACTTATTTCGTCAATTGAATGAATTTGTTGACCGAAAATAGAGTTGACATAAACGGTGTTACACAATTAAAGCGTCAAAAAACAATTGAAACGATTCTTTAAGCAGTTGATGTTATTTGTAAACGAGGATCGTCGATTAAATTTAGTTATCTGTTTATTCGGCTATGTTGACTATTTTAAGACTCAAAAAGGAAATGCACTTTCTTTTTATTGACAAATAGTTTAACTGTTTATTTATCTAGTTCTTGATACTTAGTCATTAAAAGACTCGTTCAATAAATACTGTAAAGACTCATCATTACAACTAAAAATAGTTTATTCAAACGTTTAGTTCAAAACTTATTACGTTTTGTGTTGTCCATCCGCTTCCCAAATTTTAATAATGTGCGCGTGAGTAAACAATAGTCTGGATGTGTGGTTTGTAACAACAGCCCACTTTACATTTCTAATGTTCACTGGCCACAGAATATCATCGCTTGTTATTTTGAAACTCAAAAGAAAAAGCAATGTTCATCTTATTTAAAAACTAGACCAAAGAATGCAACGGACATCAAAAGTCACATGAAATTTCGCTTTTGTTTACTTGATAATTTAAATAAGCAAGGAGAGTTTGCATCTGCTTCAAAAAGTGTTTAATTACAAATGCAAATCAATTTCGTGTCACGTTTTTGGTTTTAAAATCTAATTTATAATGAAAGAGACAAAAGTTCAAAATCTACTTCAAAAAATAGTAGTATTTTTACACCGTTCCTTCTGCAAAAACCACTCGTTATAGTCTACAAACCTTCATCTAAATCCAATTTTTCAGAAGTATGCACGGAGGCTTTGAGTACACACTCATCACTCAAAAAACCAATCAAATTTAAGCGCTCTTCAATTTTTATCCTCTCTCTCCTTTTTTGCTGTCTTTTCCAACAAAACCCATTTCGATTCGTAAAGCTCCCAATTTGAGTGCAAATGTTGTGGAACGTCGTCTGTGTTTACCGTATAATGTTTGCATAAACGTAAAGAAATTGCGTGGGGTGAGAAGAATTTGTTGCGAAGAAGTTCTGATAAAATGAGCCTTGTTTTAAAGACAACGTTGCTATTTTGCTTGAAGAGCTTGCGCAAACGGAGTGGGCAAAAACGAGCTTGTATGGGCGTGTTAATAGATTTTTCGGATTTAAATGAGGTTGTAACGAGTGTATCGACTGGCAAATGGATATTTGAGTAAGGAATGTCTTAAAAACATTAAACACATAGAAACTGTGTCAAAAGAATAGAATTTAAAGCATGCAATAAAACGGATTTCGAAAGCGCAATGACTAAAAACGAATAAGGAAATGGGACACTAAAGAAAATATTAGTTTTTCTTTACAAAACGGAAACAACAAAAAGAAGTATCCCGTTAGACAATAAAAATCTATGTATTTTGTGTGGGAGTTATGAAGAGCAATATCGAAAACATCCTTTGAAAACATTGTTTTTTAAATTTACTCTCACGAAACAAACAGTTGCGTTCAATTATTTTGCGGAGGACTGTCAAACCTGTAAATCCTTCAAACACTGAATAGCCAAATTTTATTGAATAACAAGAGACGGGAAGTCAATTATTTTCGTCAAAACGTTTTTAAATGTCTGGAATTGAATGAATGACGTTTTTGAAACACTCGAGAACATTCAAAAAGCGGATTTGATTAATAATTAAACATTCTATGTTTAAGAATAGATATCAACCCCGAATACACAGAAGCGTGGAACTTTAGACAGGTCAAACAATAGAGTTTCAAGGAACCTGATTAAAAATTCTCTTTGAAGTCAAAAACGTTGTTTTAAAAAGTATGTAGATTGAACGAAGGTGTCAAATAACAATGCTCTTGGATAATGTAAAGGTAAAATCAATTCTTTAAAACCTCAAAAATCTTTTATTTAAAGTGCAACAAGAACTAATTCCAGAGGCGCGAAAGAATGCTGCGTAAATTGAATATCCTCTTTGTAGAACTAAACGTGCGCGTCTGGCGCCAAACGACCGAACATAACCATTTGAATGCGGTAAATAAAGTTGAACATAAAAATTCAATTTAAATTCGCCGAGGAGCTCCGGTTTATGTGTCCAGCAAATGGTTTTTGAGATTTTAGTATGTGGAACAATTGTTTTGACGTGTTGACAAGCAAGTTGTTAAAGTCTAATCTAAACAATCAAAACACGATTTGTTTGCTCAAAAAGGTCAGTTTTCATATGGTTTCTAAAAAATCTACGTCAATGTTTATCGGATTTTAACAATAACACCGCTCAAATTTCATCTAATTCTGAGGAAGTCTGAAAATCGAACATGTGAAGCAAGAAATAAAAATCAATGTTATTCGTTTTGCATCATTTCTTTTAAATGAGCTTAAAAAGTAAACAAGCATTTAAATGCCTCATGTTTGAATTCCAACTCAATTAAAAGACAAACATGACCCAAATCAAACAGTAGTTGAAATGCGTTGGCTTCCGAATTGTATGCCAGTTCCGGAAAGTTTAAACGTAAAGCAAACTAAAAAGCTCGGTTAGCTCCAACCGCTCAAATTTCATATCATTAAAAACAAACATTATCTCATTTTTGCTCTTCAAACAGTCACAACATTCAATTCTTTTTCGACATCAAAACGAGTTGAACTTTTCTTGTTTGTCAAAAGAAATAAGATTCTTTGTTTTTAAACAATCTATTTGTGGCCTTGTTTGATGTTGTTTTGTTTCGTAAACAGTCCAAGAAATGAAATTTGGTGTGGATTTAAAGGAAAGTGACGTCGAGAGTGTAGTTGTTTAAAGAGCGGATAAATAATTTGTTAAATAAAGCAACATTTGATTTTAATTCTACTTTGTATTTCAAATGACGAGTGCCGGTTTGCGCAACAAATGCGCAGAGCTTTTGAACCCAGTTTTTTTCACAAAATCAAAATGAATTGTCGAATGGAAAGTGACAAGGGAGCAATAAATTCAAAATGAATAGATTTTATAGAGTCGTCTGAAGTGTGTGGGATGCGTAAACGGTTAAATGAAAAATGGAGGAAGCCGACGAGTCACAAATGCGTCAATATTTGTGAATGTAAAAGTGACAAATTTGATTTATGATTTGGCCGGACTTTCTTTGGATATTGAATGCACACAATAAACAAACAAATTAAATCTCTCAAGAATCAGGCAATAAAGTTCACAAAGAAACGCTACTCTTTGATGCTTTCAATAAAGCCTACATAGTTTGTGATCATAAACGCTTAAATTCAATTACATATTGCTAGTTACAGATTATTACTCAAAACCCGATTAAATTGTCTTGTCGTTTTTATTTGATTAAATTCTTTATTCAATTGAGCTTGAAACTTCACGGTCAAAAAGAATTTGCAAACAACAGAAACGAGTTTATTATTTGCCCATCATCTGCGAGCCTAACATTCCGCCGATTTGTGAACCGACCATTGAGCCGATCATTCCACTAAAATGTTGATAACGGTTAAAATTAGTGATACATCTTAGAAGCTTGCCCTGGATTTCCACCCATCATTCCGTATCCACCATAAGGCCGTCCATAAAATCCTCCAGGTCTGCCGTACATTCCATAAGGAGAACCGTACATTCTAAAATCGATGTAGTTATAAGTATTCGTTTAGTTCGTTAAAAACTCACCCATAACCTGCAAATCGAATAGACAATTTAAAATTGTTGTTCCAAAATGTTCATTTTTGACAGCACTTTAAAGAGTTTGGAACAACAGTTTTAAACAGTTGTTTGGACTTGAAAGAAAGAAAAATTAAGACATGCCCCATTGAGCGCTGCAAACGGCAACAGTTAGTGCTAAAACAAGGAGAATCCGGGCAATCATTGTCAGAGTTTATCTGTAATCAGTTGTTAAGTTAAGTTACAAAAAACAACTAACGCACGCACTGGAACTAGCCAATACAAACTGTTCAACAAGTCTTTATAAACTGTCTGCTTTAAAATCAACGACTAACTTAACAACTCCACAAACTGCGCGCAAAATTCGCCAAACAAGCCACTTTCAAAACCTCATTGCCAGACCTCATTTGTAAAAAGAGAGGTTCTTCAGTAAACAAAAAAGTGCTCGACTTTGTCAAACAAGTTCGCTAAATGAAAGCTTTGACTCAAGTGCCAAAAGTCACTTCTAAAATTTGAGCATTTAATCTACTGAATACTGAATACATTCAATCACTGACTAGTTAAAAACTTTTACAAAATCTCCACAACATATTTACCAACTTAAAGTCAACCCAAACAATTCAACAAAAACAAAGAGACCATTCAAGGCCTACAAACACCAAATCAACGAGAAATAGAACCGGAACTCTTGACCGATCTTTAATTGGTTTTGACTATTAAGGAAGGAAGACGAAAGAGTGTACGTAGTTAGCAAAAAATTCACGTAAAAAGAGAGTTGTTTATGTCTCCGCCATTTGCTCATTTCAAACTTTGTTACAGCTTAAAGCAAACGCGCGCAAAAGTGACACTATCAATACGCTAACAGCTAAAAAGTCCAAAGAATCTTGAATCAAGTTTATTCGTTAAAAGAGATGACATTGCAATTTGATTTTCTTTCTCATTGTAGAAGTTACTTAAGGGCAGACGCAGGATCTTGTCAAGTTGCTCCCATCCAATGTGACCTGAAATAAATTAATTAAACAACATCAAAGTCCCAAAAACTTACTGCATAATCACCAGATGAAAGGTTGCGAATTTGATAGCATCCTTTCGTTTCGTCATGCGAATCAACCTTCCAGCATTCTTTACGGAAATCAAAATCTGCTAAGCTCTTTGCACAAGCATGCGTGTTGCACGGCACCTTTTCCTTAAATGTAGAAGTTAATACAAATCTCAATACCTCATCACTTACCTCAACATCTGCCAGTTCATCCGGACAAGGATCTTCTATTGCATACTTTCCGCGAGCAATCACCACTGAATCGAGATCGACCTTTCTTGTCTTGTAGTTGACTTTGTCATTAAGTGTGCATTCGCCTGAGCATTCCGACCACGGACCAAATTTGTGAAGACAAGGCGTCTCTTGTACTTCGTATTTCGCCTAAAAATTAAACAACAATAAATATGTGACAGTAGATAACTTCAACTCACCTGAAAGCCTGCTCTTATAGCCAAAATGCCAAAAATAAACAAAAGAAGGATCATAACAACATTCAACAGGAAAAGAGTAAAGTTAGCTGCGGCGCAAATTAGAATACTCCTGGAATGCATAAGAGGTCGAACACGATGATACCACGAAACAAATGCATTTATGTCCTTGCTATAAGTTCTACGCTCTTCTCTTTCAGTGTAGTCGGAAAGCTAAAACAAGATAATTGAGAGAGTGCTGAACAAAAACCTCTACTTACATTCTCGGTGTATTCGTCTGCATCGTCTGGTCGTACGGTGCCCTCTTCAGTCGACTCATTCAATTCTTCACTTTCAGGCAATTCGCTCATCTCATCTGCTTCTTCAATTTGTAGCATATCGCCCTTGTCGGCGCCTAGTGAAGTGACTAAAAACATCAATGAGCATTCAAATTAACAAGGCTTTTTACCTGATGTTTGAGTTTTGTCCAAAGTGGCGGATCTTGCTTTCCTGGCACTATCTTGCAATGGTCCATGAACCTTGTTTAATTCAGATAAAAGTTTACTGAAAACAAATCGGTAGATGCTGTGTTTTGTTTCAACGGCATCTTTTCAATTCTTTCGCCTCAAAAGAAAAAGTGAATAACAAGATTGAACAATTTGATTGTTTGAACGTAAAAAGTTTGCATGTTGTTGAATTTAAATGATTCTTAAACTACAAAACGTCATGGGTGTTCATCACTTACGTTATTAGTCAATTATGGAATCTCATAACGTGAAGGATCTGGTTTGTTGGTTTCTTCTTCGTTGTGCTCTCGCTCAAACAACAATCCCGAGGAGTGGAGTTAATGATGAGTTCGCGCTCCGTTCTTTGTTTTTTCACTCGCTTCTCAATCACAGTTGTTGATTTTTATTGCACGAGTGCTTTGGAAGTTTAAATTAGGCGATATGCTAAAAATACTTTAAAATGCGTGTTCCCGATGTTTTCAATATTTATTTGTTCGGCTCGTTATTTTGCCGATGCACAGGACCGATTTCTTCTGGCTCCTCCGCTTTTCGTATAACATTTTCTTCATGAACGTTTAATATCAAATTTCATTCATTCACAGCTTTATTGGCCTTTTCTGTCGTGTTTGTTTAAGCTTTTGGCTTTTAGAGCAAAAACTTCAAGGCTTTTTGTACAAAGAGATTTTTCGAGAGCAATTGACGATACGAACGGAATGGTTTATGAATATTGTTAGATGATTAGGTTTCAATCGGGCATACTTTGAGATGTTTTGAATACTTTAATCAAAAGTGTCCAAACATTTGCAAAATATCTGCAATTTTACACACCTACACAATGCGTTGGCTTTTTATATGCAAACAGTCAATGGCATCAAATTTCAAATTAACAAGAAAAGCGCGGAGTAATTTAGTGTGCTTTTTGATTCTTTGTTTTGGCTTCATTTTAGAGATCTAGTTAAATTTACATAATGAATCATTTAAATGTCCGGCAATGTGTTTTGAGTAGTATTGGAAATCCCCCAATCATCTGCTGCATTATTTGCTCAAATTGTCCACATGTTGGTTGGACACATTAGAACGGAAACGGCTATGTCACATGGCAATTTGCTTCCTTGGCCTTCGTTCAACATCTTCTCTTAATTTTACGATGTTTGTTTTGCGCCGAAACGTTTGATGAGTGATTTGTAGCTTTTTAAAGTATTTTAAACGTATTTTAAACACTATTCAAATGCATCGTTCAAAATTCTTTTGTCTTTGGCCTCATTTCTAATGTCACGAGTTTCCATAGTTGCCAAATGACGAGGAACATCGTTATTTTTGCGTGTGCGCAAGATTAATTAGCATCTTCCATTTGTGTCCCTGTTCTTTTTTGCAAATATGCTTTTTAATTAATCTGGAATTATGTGTCTGTTTGTTTTGACGTCCGGTTTCCATCTTTAATACTGTGGCTATTGTTAAAAATAGAACGAACTGTTATGAAAAAGAAGCGCACAAATTGGCTTCATTTTCTTTTTTAACAAGCACTCAATTTGTCTAGTCGTTAGAGTTTTTTGCAACTAGCGATGAAAGAACACTTTTTATTTGCAGCAAGATTTACTGAATCTACACAAAATAGACAATGCTCATCGTTTTGAACAATTTTATTAACTTCCAGTAACTTGCTAATCCAAAAGTAAAATATTATCGTCTGCCGCTTATTTTAAAATAAAACAGGAGCCTAATTCTATTGTTCTCATCATAATGCGTTCCTCGATTTTTCTTTGTGTGCTCACTCCAGCAATGTTTGCGCAATTGATTAGACTTTTCGTTGATGGCAGGAAAAGGAGCCGAAGATTAGTTTCGGAAGTGTTCTAACGTCATGGAATTTAATTCGGCACTTTTAAATGAGTTTTTCAAAAATGTCTGTTCGAACAACGTTTGTTTAAGAAAGTTATTTCAAAACGCAATGTTTCTTATCATTTTTTGAAGAAGATCTACGCAATTAGAAAAATTCCATTAGACTAATCCCCTGGCAGGCAGAAATTATCAGTTTCAAGCAAACCACCTCTTCCGATAGTCTCCTATTTCACCTTCTATTTAACCTCCTGTTAATGAATCAGGAATTTTTGTGTGCTTCAAGAATGTGGGGTGGAAAAGTTTATTTAAACGATAAGAAAAATGAATAAGCTTTGCTGCAGCAAGTGACATTTTGATTTATGGTCTAGTTTTAATTTCATATAGGACTTTAAAAGCAAAGTGCATCCTATCGCAACATCTAAACTACCTCGTTTTCACGTGTTTTGCACAAAAACTTACACTTTGGATCTAAAGTCCATTTCCTGATCCGCAACACGCCTAATCTCCAGCACATCAAAATTCCAAATTTCTCCACTCACACGCACCGAAAAAACTCACAATTCTCTCAAAACTAGACCGTTTTCCCACTGTGCATTTGCTCCAAATTGCAGTTACATCACATTTAAACACGAAGTCCATTTTAATCGCCACTTGAAACAAATAGAAATAGCAAAATCGCCAGCACACGGAATTCTCGTGCAAAAAACACATGCAATAATTTATTCGGTTTTGCTCTCTTCAATTCAATGACAACGGGTGCAATAAATTCAGAGTTGCGCTTAGAATCAAAGTCGTTTTGCATGTGTTTGTTGAATGCACCGATGCAAGCAGCGATTATTTTGTCCGCACAGTTTGAGTTGTAAAATTTATGAGCCAAACATGCTTTAAGTCTTTAAAAGGTGTTTAATTGTTCCGTGATGACTTTTACTCTTTTGTTTGTTTCAGAACAAAATGCACAAAATTGCATAATCAACTGATTAATAAAAGCTTACCATGTTGTTGAGTGATCAATAGATTTGACAACAAAAAAGACATACTTTTAAATTGTTTTGCAACAAAAAGGCATTCTTCAAATTAGTTTACTCTTTTATTTCTTTTACAAGACACACTTTTGATTTTGCACGTTTGCACTTTTGAAAAAAGCCTGTAGCCACATGGAATGCTCGATCGAATGGAAGCGTTCGATTTCATTAACAGAGAGGTTAAATTTTTCGCTCAACGGCGCATTTTTAATCCTGGTCGACCAGGATCACGCGTCAACACATTGTTATGATTTTGTTCGACAGTTTTTGTGTTCGATTCCATTGCGTGAGTGACTAAAAGATCACATGTACAACACGACAAAGCTTTTTGTGGCTTTTCTGGATTTTTGAAATCCGATTCGATCTCGACGCTTTGATGTTTTGTTGAATAGTTTTTAGTAGAAACCAGTTTTGATATGTTGTTGGCGAGTGAGTAAATAGGCTAATCTTTTTTGAATGTGAGTAAAGTTGATGCTTTTGATATCAAAAGTAAACAACTTTTAATAGGCATTCGAACATTCACTTTAAATTTTCTACATCCTTTTGACGAATGATCCGATGCATAATTTTTACACATTGATCTCGTTTTTCTGCAAGTTCCATTTTTGCGTGTTATTATTGGATTTAGCAGAGACGGGCGTAGGTGTTCCGGCCAATCATTAATGTTAATTTGATATTAAATGTTAATCGATTATGTTTGTAGACATTTTGCAAGCTTTGATTTCGATTAGATGTTAAATGTTAATCGATTACGCTTGTAGACATTTTGCAAGCTTTGATTTCAATTAAAGGTTTCCCGCCACTTTCAACTGCAATCGTTCTTCCAGAAACAAAACAACGCCAACAAAAAGCGCGAGCCATCCCAGGAACGCCGTAACAGCAAGCGCACTCATTGCCACGCATAACGGCCGACCAGGAAGAACGCGCAAAATTTCAACGCGTAAATGTGACAAAAAGGAAGAAGAGCTGTTTTTGGCGAACAGAATGCGACGGAGAACAATAGTGACTAGAAAGTGATCAATGTATTTTTGTGGAGATTGTCGGCAGTTTGTTGATTTTAATTGTTTAAACAGAGATCTAAAAACTCAATCAACCTCGTTTTAGTTGCATCAGTTTGAAAGTACCTTTTTTATTAGACCATAAATTGTTTGAAGAAGCTTTCTCACCACTTTCGTGTTCTATGCTTTTAAAATTAACACTTTTACGTGAACGCGCAAACAACTTTCACTTCGCACAAGAAGATTCAGCGAATAAGTGCAATCGCTCGCAAAAGTTCTGACCCACTTAACATTCAAAAGATCATGTGCCAGTTGGCAGCATTAGTCAGTGTTGTGATGTTTGGCTAATGTATCGGTGACCAATTAGGAATTTGAATCAGCGAAGAAGCTTGTTTGTTTTTATTGATTTGATACAGTAAAGTTAGTTTTTGAAAGTGTTTTTGGCGAATAAGTTTTTTGAACATAAACAATAACTATATTTAATTTATAAAGTTTACAAACAACTCCACAGTTAGTAATTTCTTCTAAACAATTCCAATAATAATGAATCACACTTTAATCGTGTTCAATCAAATGACTAATTTTTAGCACGTCAAGTTTGAATGACAAAAAGCGCTTGCTTGTTTTTGCGTCAAATGTTTATTGTTGAAATTGCGTTTTATTTCATCAGTCAACAATTTGTTTGCAGTTACAAAAATACTTACCACCTACTTCTTTGTAAGCTTTGACCAACGAGTTCAAACTTTGTGTCATTTTTGCTTTAGGCAATTCCTTCCAGACTAAAAACAAACAAATCGTGTCATTTGGAGACTTTGCAGTTCAAACGGAACTTTAGTAAGAATGTGATGTTTTTAATTACTAATTTTATTGCGCTAAGTTTTAACAACTATGATGTCTATAGACTTCAATTACTAACTTTATTGCGCTAAGTTTTAACAACTATGGTGTTTATAGACTTCAATTACTAACTTTATTGCCCTAAGTTTTAATTACTAAATTTGTTTAAAAGATCACACCTTAACGGTTAAAATCACCCTTTCGTTTCAAATTCCTCAAACGTCAAAAGCAGTCCAATTTCAACTGTAAAAGCCATCAAGAGGGGATCTGCAATTGTTTGCTTTGCGCGTTGTTGTATTGTTTTGGACGCTTATTATTGGATTGTCGTGGTGCGGAGAGACGTGTAAACATTTCAAGTCGAAAGGCCAAAAACTGATTTGAGGGGATTTTCCATGAGAGCGGAGATTAAACAGACGTCGCTGTTGAAGTTTGTGGTTTGTTTGTTGCGCGGATTTTTCAAATTGGTTAAATTTTTAGAAGGAAGCGCGAGTTTTTAAGATGCTTATTTGTTTTGGCTAAACGCATGATGTTTTTGTTGAATATTAGAGATGTTGAAGATCGCTTTGATTTTTTGCCGTCTCAAATTGCGCTTTTATTTGCTTTGCAATTTTTTGAGATTCTTGTTTGCAAAATGCACGTATTTTATAACTTGAGATTGTAATTGGAGATCTTCGACAATATTTTAATAGAGAAAAATTGTTTGAGGTTTTCAATTTTTGTTGCACAAAACTATCAAAGTGATTTGTGTTTGCTCTCACACTTTTTGTTGGAGTTTGTTCTCTTGACTCGTTTATTTGAATGTTCAACAATTGATTGTTTGATTTTCGAGTTTATTAAGTGCGCATGCTTTGTTTGGGTTTGAGTCGGTCTTGTGAATGTTTTCGGTGATGATGTTCAAAATGGTTTTCAAATCATGATTTTTGTGTCTTTAAATATGGTTTGCGACAACCTAATAAAATAACAACAATAAGACGTTTTGAATCAACTTTGAATGAACAAGTTTAATGTAAAACATAGCGTTCCGCAAAAAAGGGCAAAAAACTCTCAAAAACGAGTTGAAAAAACGTTTCAATCACAGATCTTTTTTGAACTCTCTTTTTCCGTTACAAAACTCTTTTTTCCGTTACAAAACTCTTTTTTTGAAAGCGAAACTCTCATTGAACTCTCTTTTACGGAACGCTACTCAAACAATTCGAACATATCTTACTGTCAAACAAACAATGAAGACTCACGTTGATTGTCAAAAAGATTAGTCATGAAAATAAGTTTTGTCTAGTTTGATGACAATTTACTAGACGTGATTTTGTGTGAGAAATGTCATTCTTTTATTTTGATCACAAACTTGTAGTTTTTAGACTTTGTTTGTTTTTGAGCTTTTTGTTTGAAGAACAAAAATGGCACGCCTTTTAATCAAAGTTGTAGTTTCTTTGAGTCTTTCAAAGTATGTTTCTATTTTGTGAGTCTAATTGTTGATGTGTATTTTAAAGTTTTGAATTAATAATCGTTCTCGCGTGTTATCGATTTGAACAGTTAAATAGTTAAAGACATTTTAGTTTTCATTACGTTGACAACTTCTTTCACTGGGTGCCTTCGTTTAAAGATGACTGGGAAAAGAAGAGTTACGGACACAGAGTTGTAAGTTAATAATCAATTAAAGTTAATAACCGATTTAAGTGAACCAAACATAACTCCGTGGAATTATGGAGACAAACAAAATGCCATTGATACAAATCAGTCGTCAGATGACTCCAGTTCCTCCAACTCTCACGAGCACGACGGCGAAATGATCAACGGCGAGTTTGTGAAGTCTCACGGAATGAACTGGTTTGTTGCGGCACTGTTTCTTGTTGGAGACATGGCAGGAGGAGGTGAGTATTAACTAAAGTCCGGAACTCAAAGTGATTTCAGGTATCGTCGCTCTTCCAACTGCTGTTCAACAATGCGGTAAGTTTTAAAGCAATTAAACACATTGAAATAACTTTATTTTCAGGTTTCTACACCGGAATAATCATCTGCGTCGTTATGGCAATTGTTGCGACTGCTTCAGCTATATTTCTCGGCAAGGGATGGGAAGTTTTGCCGAGACATTGGAAGGAATACCGAACACACTGCAGAAAACCGTAAGTTCTTTCTCAATAATTAATAATCACATTTAAATATCTCAGATACGCTGAAATGGGATATCGTGCTTTAGGCACTAAAACAAAGTAAGTTATTTAAACTTTACAAACAAACAATAAAGTGTTTCTTTTTAGAACTGCTGTTTCTGTTTGTTTAAACATTACTCAATTTGGCATTTGTGTTGTGTTCTTCCTCTTATCGGCTAAGAACATTCACGACTTTATTGCAACATTTACACCACACGGTCCGGATCTCTGCTTGATGATCATCATCGTTGGCTTAGTTTTGTTGCCAGTTACCTTTTTGAAGAGTCCTGAAGACTTTTGGTAGGTCTAGAATTTAAAAAAGTTCAAACACAAACAGTTTTTTAAACGTTAACACAAAAAGCAAAAAATGTTTGTGTTCGAAAACTTTTTGACAAACAAACTTTTTGATTGACTTTTTTGTTTCTTGATTATTGCAATTTAAACGCATCAAACTTGTAAACTTTTGCTCATGAGCTTGAGTTTAGGTGGGCAATAGTCGCTGGAATGTGTTCAACTGCTTGTGCTGTCGTTTTGATCATTATTGGGACAATGAAAGATCATGATGTTTGTGCTCCAAAAGCTGCCGAGCCAAAGTTCCACATTTTGAACTTGTTTACTGCTTTGGGAACGGTAGTTTTCACCTTCGGCGGACATTCTACCTTTCCGACCATCCAGGTAACTTAGTTGATTTAGATGTATGTTAAAAACGTTTTTAGCATGACATGCGCCGTCCATCTGAATTCACCCGTTCGGCAATTGCCGCCTTCATTAGTGAGTTTATTTCTAAATGCTCTAAAGTTTAATTCTCTTCACTTTAGCAATTTGCATCTTCTACGCTCCAGTTGTCGTCCTTGCCCATATCACTTACGGAGATTCTTTACGCGATTCTGTTTTGAATTCAATTCAAACCACTTGGGTAGACTTTAGAAACAAGTAAACAATTCAAACGCTGTTGTTTAGATCCAACAAGCAGTTAACTTGATGATTGCTGCTCATTGCATGCTAACATTGACTTTAATGTTCAATCCACTTAATCAAGAAGCAGAAGAACTGTTCCGTGTTCCACATGGTGAGTTTAAAGAGTATTTTAAAATACTTACAGTCCAATTTAGAATTTGGAATCAAAAGAATCATTCTTCGATCTGGAATGATGGCCGCCGTTATCTTTGTCGCTGAAAGTGTTCCCAACTTCGGACCTGTTTTGAATCTCATGGGCGCATCGACTGTCACATTAACTTGTGTTATTTTCCCCTCCGTATTCTACTTGTTCTTGAAAGCACGCGAAGAAAAGATTATGCGATCACAAACTGGAGTTGACGAAGGGCCAGTCTCAGTTTCTGAGTAAGTTCTTTAATCTGAAAACACTTTAAACTTTGATTTACCTGTAGAATGATTAACATGACCGACAAGCGAATTTTGATTTTCTGCTCATTCATAATCGTTATCGGATTTATTGGAGGAGGTAAGGACTTCATTTCAACAACCAAAATCACTCAAACTTTAGGCGCTGCCACGTTCTCTGCTGTTCGTGAGATCACAGGCACTCACTTTGAAACTCCATGCTACATTAAACCGTTCTTGCACAATCTCCGTCACGATAACTTGACATCAACTAATTGTTGCGGGCCTGAACAGAACATTGCTGTCAACGGAAATATCGATGTCTGCAACGAACCGGACTTGACTTTCTACGGATGAGTGTCATTGACAACTTTCATTGTCTTTTATTGTCTTTTGTTTTAAGTATTTATCAGAACATTTACCGAGTATTTGAGTAGTTTTCCTAATTCGAGCGTATTTATTAGTGTTTTGAGTGTTCCATCCTTATACATACCAATTCCCGATCACTTACCAGAAATGTCGACATTTCAGTCAAATTTAAACAGTGATCCCAAAATGATCCCTTAAATCAACTGATCCCATTTGTTTTCTATATGCAAAAACGGTTAATTTCTTTTATCGCCCGTTGACCAGTTATTTGAGACATGTATTTTAAGTGTAGATTTGTGAAGTAAGTGCAATTTTGATTCGTTTTGTTCTCCGGTCTTTTCTACAGAGTGAAGTAACAAAAAAGTCTTTTGTCAAAAAGTTCCAAACACAAAAACGTTTTTGCTTTTTTGTTTCACTCTGTTTGTATTGAAATAAACGAGTTCATTTTGTTGACAAGACATTTATTTCGCTTTCGAAAGCAAAGCATTCTCAACGGGTCGTTTCAACTACTCGCAATTGGTTATTCTGATAGAACCGGCTTTAAACAGACTTAAACACGGAAATGAAAGGCAAACTAATTGACTAAACAATAAAGAACTTGAGACAACTAATGGCAGTTTTAGCGTTTTCAATAAGTTTTCGAGACAACCTAACATGATTGAACATTAAACATTTCTTAATTTAACAAAACACTTTAAAAGTTAATCCAAAGGCACTCCAACTGCCCGTGCAATCCGCTTCAAACTGGCGCTTTGAATTGGAGGAGCAACTTGTGGACGAATGCCTAGCTCTTGTTCCTGAATCAAACGGCGGGTCTCTGACTCCGAATAAGCGTCTGTTGATTGAAATACGGGTTCGCCTCTGGAAATTATGCAATTAGTTGTTTAAATCAATGTCGTTTAATGTCTTTATGTTTAAAGTAATTCTTTGCTTTCCCTTTTGTTCCCAAATTAACTAACATATAACGGAAATGAAGTTGCTGACCGGTAGCGTTAAAGTAAGCTTCAGCTGCTGCGTCGTCTGAATACAAATCCAAGGGAGTGTTATATTGAAGATGACGGACACGAGCACTTGGAGACAATTCTCTGTAAGTTCTTGCTTGTGGGGGGCAGTAGTAGATGATCGGGCCTAAAAGCATAGTTATATTGTGTAGTTGACTGAAAGAACTTACCCGGTAAGGCGTCACTGCGTGAACAACAACGTGGTTGAGATCTGGAACGTCTGGCAGGTTCTCTTCTCAACTGGTAACTTCTGTCCAACGTTTGACTTTGCCATTCAGGTGCCTCAGCATACTGATCACCAGCAAAGTGAGCAGAACGTGATTGGCGTGGCAAAGAATTGTAATTTGATGCAGAAAGATCGCCTTGATTGTATTGATAATATTGATTGGACTGAAAAGATTGAATTTTAAATACTCGTTTAAACACTTTTAACTACTTGTTGATTTCCAAATTGTCCTGGTCTTTGAACACTTTGTTGTTGTCCAGCAAACTTCTGAACTCCGTTCTGACCGGAAAAGGCTTGATTTTGCTGACTGTAGTTTTGAGCTGGAGTTCTTTGTCCGGGTACTTGTTGATTATATGAATTGTCTTCTGCCGTTGTTGTGTTTTGATAATGTTGAATTTGACCGGAAAGATAGGGATTTCTTTGTTGAGGCTGGAAGCTTTGACCGGATATTTGTTGATTTGCTTGTTGAAAGTTTTGACTCGGAGCTTGTTGTTGATTATAAGATTGGCCGGATATTTGTTGATAAGTCGTTTGTTGATTTGTTTGTTGAAAGTTTTGAGTCGGAGCTTGTTGCTGATTGTAAGATTGGCCGGATATTTGTTGTGTGTTTTGAGTCGGAGCTTGTTGTTGTTGCACTCTTTGACTTCCAATACCTTGTTGTTGATTGTAAGATTGACCTCCAGGCTGAACACCGCTTTGTACTTGTCCAATTTGATTTTGAGTTCTTTGAATGTTTTGAGCATTTTGTTGATTGTAAGATTGACTTCCGACACCTTGTTGTTGATTATAAGATTGGCCTCCAGGTTGAACGTTTTGTTGATTGTAATTTTGACCTCCAACGCCTTGTTGCTGGTAAGTAGTAGTTTGACTCTGAGTTCTTTGAATGTTTTGTTGATTATAAGATTGACTTCCGACACCTTGTTGCTGGTTGTAATTTTGGCCTCCAGGTTGAACATTTTGTTCATAGCTTTGACTTCCGACACCTTGTTGCTGAATGCGATTTTGACTCGGTTTTGCAGGAACTTTCGGCGGTGCTTGTTTTTGAAGAAACTGTGCCAAACTTTGAGGTTCTTTTCCAGGCCCGGATTGTTGTTGAGTTGGCTGTCCAACTTTTTGACCACCAAATTGTTGATTTTGAGCAATTGTTTGTTGGCTTTGCACTCCACTTTGTCTTTGGCCGCCAGTTTGATATCCAGGTGCAGCAAAGTTGATGCTGTCTGTCTGTTCATATTGACTAATTTTATAAGTGTGTTCCGGTTCTTGATTCTGAAAGTGAATTTAATTAAGACTTCAAAAGAATTCAATTACTTGTTGAGATTGTTGATTTGCAGTGCGCGAAAGGTTAGTTGAATGACCATTTTGTTGAGTGTAATCGACTCCACCTGGCAACGCAACGGATTTGTCTTTTTGAGCAGCTGCAACTTGCTGGCTTTGCTGGCTTTGTACGGACTGTGCATATTGTTGACCTCCAAAACTCTGAGGATTTGGACCAGTTGCTACAGTTTGTCTTTGCTGTTGTGTAGTTGTAATTTGTTGTCTATTTTGTCCAGAAGGCTGTTGAAGATAAGGAACGTTTTGAGGCTGCTGAGGAGCACTTCCAAGCGGTGCTTTCTGGCCAACTTGAACGTTCTGTTTTGATTGATTTTGAGCCGTCCATTGCTGTTGTTGAGAATCTGAAGGTGGAACTGTAGTGCTTTCCGTTCGAGTATAAGAACGACCTGAACATGTTTAAATTCAATTCCGTGAGTGTTTAAAGCAAAAAGCTTCTCATTAGTTTCAAGAAGTTTTCTAATGCTTATCAACAAACAAAACAAAAAGCTTTAACTGAAGAGCTTACGCGATTCATATTGACGAATTGTTTGACCGTCATCGTGGTTCCTTAAACTTTTTAAATATAGTGTGTAAAGATTGTTAAAGCTTACCAATTTGAATTAGATTCTGCGCGATGTGTCACGTTGTTGTAAGGCAAATTCAGTTGTTGCTGTTGAATTCCAGCTGCCGGGCCATTTGTTGATCTAAACTCGTCGGATCCTTTGAGTGAACGTCTCTGTTCGAAGTCGGCTGGTGCTTGTGATTGAGAAATAAAGCTCTCTTGGAAGCCTTTTGTTTGTGGATCGGAGCGCTGGACAACTCGACCTTGTGCATCATATTGATCAACAGCTAGTTGACCGTTGGCGTTTGTTTGGAAGGCCCACGGCATTGACGGCGAGTCTAGAAATGGAGTTTTGTGAAGCTGATATACAAAGTGGGCCAAAAAACGTTAACACAAAAGCAAAAATTGTTTGTGTTTGAAACTTTTGATTGACTTTTTTGTGTTTGAAGCTTTTTTGTGTTAACGTTTTTTTGGTCCACTCAGTAAAAGCACTTGATTACTTTTGATTGGCCTCCGAAGTGTCAACGTGATTTCAGATGCATTTTGAATGCGTCCTTGTGCTTGTTGCAATGTGCCTGCTTTTTGATTTAAAATGTCTTGAACCGTGTCATTCAAGCAAATTCCAGCCTTTTCAGCCATTGAACCTGGATCAACCTTGGAAACGACTAAGTCGGCACCTCTTTGCTGGAAATCGAATCCCCACGAAATTGATGCATTTGAACGAGTTAGGCGGACGTTTAACGATTCGAAAGCCATCTTTTGCGGATCTTTCTAAACAGTTGTTATGATTTTAATTGAAAACAAGACTTTAAGTATCAAACCTTGTTTGATTGACCTTTATTGGTGACGGAAACCAATTCACAGCCTTGTTGTGCAAGTTCTTGTTCTTCTACAACAACCAAGCTAACGTCCCATTCTCTTTCGGTGGACTTTTGCCAACGCAAACGCTCGGATTTGGCCATAGCGCGAATAACACGACCGGATTCTTAAATGGACTTGATTTTAAGTGTTTTTGAGTAGATTTTAGTTGCTGAGATGTTTTTGAGAGATGAACTTAATTGAATGGATTTCAAACCATTCAATCATTTAAAACCAATTCAATTAACCGTCTCTCAAAAACATCTCCGTTCACCTCAAACGTCCTAAAAAAATCTCTTCGGCGGTGTGTATGAACACCTCCGACCTTCACTCCAAAAACACCCAATCAAGTCCAACTGACCCTCAAACAAATGTCATCAAGGAAAGTTTCCAGAGGCCCGAAAAAGAGGTAAACAACAAAAAAATCGCCGTGAGCCATGAAAACGATAAAATTGATTGCTGCCGGATGAGCAGAGGTCATGAAAGTGATGATAGTTTGAGGAAATAAAAATACGGGATTAATAGCCCGAACGATTAAGTGCAAAAAAGAATAAATGATGTGCCAAATGTTTGTTTGAGTTGTAAGAAAAAACAATCTTGAGAGAGTTGTTAATTAAAAAGAAGTGTTGATTAAAAAGAATTGTAAGAAAAAACAATCTTGAGAGAGTTGTTGATTGAATAGCAATTACTCAAAAGCAATGTTGATTAAACAGAACTGATTGAATAGCAATTACTCAAAAGCAATTACTCAAAAGAAGTGTTGATTAAAAACAATTTTTATCAAAAGCGATAAAGATATTCAAATAGACAGGACTCAGACAAAAACCTTTAAAGACCAATCTCAAATGGCAGTTAGCAGCAGAACGTTCCAAACAAACAAATCATTTTTGCGGCCATCATTCCGCCGCCGCTGCCAACAATGCACAATTGACAATTTGACGTCCCATTTCTTTGTTTGTGACGTTCAAAACGACAAGTGACTAGGTTTTATGTTTGTGGATGTTGGTGTAGGGTTGATTTAGTAATCAAAACCAATAAGTAATCAAAAAAACAATAAGTAAACAAAGATCCCCTCCAATTAAATCAATTAGTCGCAACGCGACAAGTCGAAAGATCAAAACAACATATACACTTTTCGAGCATGTGCCAAAAAATCCAACGTTTTGTTTTTTGCTCTTCGTTTGTGTGGAAAAGGTAGGCGTCTTTTAAATGAATGAGCGGTTGATTTCATGCCTGCGACTAATGATCCCAAATGAATTTATGGCCGTGTGAGGATCAGTTGTTGGGAGGAGTGGTGTGTGTTCACGTAATGAGGGGGGTTAAAATGAGGAGGTAAGTGAAGGAGGAAAGAGGTTAAACGTGTTTAAAGTGCTTGCATTTGAAAAAGACTTTCATATTTGTTTATCAAATATTTATTGCGTTCAAATTGCATTGTGTAAACAATAATCAACTACTTGGTAGTCATACACATTAAGTATAAGGTGGTTTTAAACAGATGGAGATGGAGACGATCCATGAACTTGTCGTTTTTGTGGTGGAGGCATCGGAGTTTGGCGCTTTTCTTGGTTCATTGGAGAATGTGTTTGTGAATTGAAAGATGGAACCGGAGAGTTTGGAGGCTGTCGGCGGAAGCGAGGTGTTTCAGTTCCATCAAAGGAGGGCATCGGAGATGACATTCCAGCTTGGCGACGGAAGCGAGGAGACATGGTTGTTGTGTCAAAGTTCTCTGCGGAACGTTTTTGTTGAGCTTGGCCTTCATTGGTGTAGCGAGGAGTGAGAATAGTGGTCGATTCGGCTGGAAGTACATATTTAAATTGACTGAGCTTTTAACAACTTACCCAAACAAACGGCTACGAAGCAGGCACACAACACAACAACCAAGAGCTTGAACATTTTTGAATAAACGGAGACTGAAACTATGTAATTAGTTGTAAAGTTAATGTTTAAAACACGCCACGAATCTTGTAAGTTCAAAAATAATGGTAAGTTACAGAAAACCCATCCTCTTTTATATGGGAGCCGTGTTTGTTTTTAACATGCACAACCGAACACGCCCTTTTTAGTTGAATTGAGCCTTCGGAAAATTAGCTTGTTATGAGTTGTCTCGACTTGTTTGTTGATCTTTGACTGGTTTTTATTGATTTTGTTGACTATAAAATACAGTAATTGTTGAGTGTTTAATGATTTTAAACGAATCAAACAAGTGTTAAACAAAGATCGCATGTTACAATATCAAATTGGCTCAAATTTATTCTTTTGAATAGTCAATGTCATATGCTCTTGTTTGGAGCAGAAATTTGTAAACAAACACTGTTTTCAAAGCCAATTTAAACATATTGTGCGAAGATCCTCACATCACATGTGTGAACACAAAAGGCAGCCCAGATATAGTGACTATAATTCTGATTGACGAAAATGCGAGAAGAGTGTCGTATTTACTTTTTTCAAATTATTTTGAAATTTTAAGGTTAGTATTGAAGTCTTATTGACTTTTAAATAAATTTTGGACTGCTTTTCTCTTTCGAGAGAAGAGCTTATTTATTCTTCAGTTGTGAGGAGTTTGGAGCGAATTGAGTCTTTTTGACTTTTAAACAAATCAATGAACAGTCTTTTTGAAAAGAGCCTATTTACGGAAACAATCAAGTCTTGTCGACTTTCAAACAAAACATGTTTTATCGCTTAACTTTTGTTCTTTGCTTTTCTTTTTGAAGATCTGCTTACAAATCAAGTCTTATTGACTTTCAAACAAATTTTTGACTGCTTTTCTCGAGAAGAGCTTATTTACGAAACAATCAAGTCATTTTGACATTCAAACAAATTTTTAAAGAAGCACTTCTTTTATTGCTTTACAAAAAGCAAACCGATTTACAGAACAAATCAAAAAGGGATCAAAAGTCATTGTTCACTCAATAAAAGCGAGTCCAATTTCTGATCAAAAACAATCGAAATCCCAGTATGTTTATTACGATTTTTCGAACAAAAGCGCATCAAATAAAACTGCATGAATGCGCGCTCTTTATTGCATAAAATTGATCGTCGAAAGTCAAAGGTAACAAACAAACAAGTCTGCGAGAGCATTTCGCTCGGATTTGCAACAAGATCAAATTGAAAGCAAATTACGAAAAAGTGCTTTTTAAAGGTTAGATAATTGAGTTGTTTATTCCACAGAATGACACAAACAGAGAACGGAATTTAATTGAAAATATCCAATTTGGTCGCCAAGTCTTTGAAGAATCCCAGCATTGCTAACTCGCCCAAAGCTAGTTGTCGTTGTTTGTCAGCAGCTAAATTGACCAAACGCTGGAATTGTGCAATATTTGTTGATGGTAATGCATCTGAAGGTTCAGACCAAGCAGCAGATGACTCGTGTAAGCCGCCAAGGGTGTGCCAGATATTGTCATCTGTTTTGATTTGTTTATGTATGTGACGCTGAAAGGCTTCAATTGCAACGGACAAGCGCTGGAGATCGTCAGGCATTCGTTGGTTGAGCGTCCAAAAAGGTATGGCAACTTCGGGTTGACTAAAGTGAATATGAATTATGACTTTGTTTTTATTTAAATAACTAACCACTGCATCGGTCCTCCAACATGGCCCAAAACACCCAAATATCTTGTTTGAAACCATCCTAACAACGAATCCATTAAGGCGTCAAACTTTGCTCTGGCGTAGTTAGAAATTACTCCGAAACCTTCGTGAACTTTGTAGTCAGGTAGAAAAGCCAAGCATGGCAAATAACGAGCAATCAACGCAAACTCCAAATCCGTTCCGTATTGAACATTCAAATTCAAATTAACGATTTGATTGTAAAAGTGTTGCCACATGTGCAAAAAGCATCCGTAAAATTGCAATTGAGCTGGAAAACTCGGTTATTTCTTGTCTAGATAGGTGTCACTTACATCCAAAGACACTAACAAACGCATCCATCAACTCGCGATCATGTGGAATAAAGAGACGAGACAGATTGCAAACTCCAATCAACGAACGCAACTTGTTCAAAACAAAGCTGTAGATTTTTTGTGATTTTTGAGTACCTAACACAAAAATTTGAGGTCGGAAATAAGCGCCTGACGGAGCGTAGACAGCCCAAAAGAGTGGAAAGAATCGTGGACGTTTTGTCAAGCGATCGTCTATGGCCCATTCGGTAGATGTCTGTAAGTTGTACAAAGCTTCTTGCCGTCCCATCAATATCACTCGATCTTCTCCACTTTCGAAGCCGCTCAACAGAAATTGAGGATCTGTCCAGCTGTCGTACAGAATAAAAGAAGAACCGTCGACATATTGCAGGAAGCCATCCGGAATTTCAAAATCTATTTGTTTGGAGTCTGGAGGCAACGGGTTTTTGATTCTGCTGACCATTCTTTGTCGACTGACATTTCTTTTTAAATGATCAAGCTGAAAATAACGCTTAGCTTTAAAAGAGTCTTTAATATCACCTTCAACTCACTAACAACAGTCTCAGAAACTCCTTGAATTGCTTGTTGAACAGCAGCGCTCGGGCCCAATTCTGGACACTGAGCAGCAATTATCCTGGCGTTCATCTAAAACAGTTTGTGTTAAAATGGAGATGCTTTAGACAAACAATACCTTGATCTTCCTTTTGGCTACAGCAAGTGCATTTGGCGGATGATTGTGTTCAAAACGTTGTTGAATAATGACTGCATTCGTGCCGATCTCGCTTGTTGCGGTTATCAATTTGGCAGAGCATTGTTTCTTTCGTCTTAAAAGATTTGATTATTTTTGTTTGAATAAGTTGAATTGATTTGTTAGAATTAAAAGGTGCTTTTAATTTTTAGATGTCTTCAAATCAAAGTCACAAAAGCTAAGATGGACAGACAGTAAGTTAATTGTTTTTAGTTTAACATCATTAATTTTTATGAATTGCTAAAACTTGAAGGCACTGTCCGCAAAGAATAAATCTCAGAAGTCGTGCAAGAAAAAAGCTTGGCGCAATGAAAGGTGAGTTAAATATAAGTTGCGCATAACTTCATTAGAAGTTTTAGTCCAAACTGATTGAGTGTATTGGCTTAGAAGAATGTGAGCAAGACACCTTTTCCTATTTTATTTCACAACTTGACAACAAATTTAGATAAGTTGCGTTGGTTCGACTTGTTGTTTCTGTAAAACACACTTAATAAACAGCAATGAACTATTTTAATAATTACGTGCAATAAACTGTTTTAATAAATATGGTTTTGATACAAATCTAGACAGATAATTTTGAAACAAGTCACTTTCCAGAACAGAAAGATGATTTCAAAATGTGTGCTGTTCGGCGAGGTCCAGGGCGCTTTCCCACAAAATTTAAAGCACGCAAAAATTCGTGTCTGATCATCGCCGCTGATCTGCAATTTGTTTTTGCAACGACTCTTTAGCGACTATTTTTTAGACAATGTCGGAACTAGACAGATACAAGTAAGTTGATTAACCAAGAAGTTTTTTAAAATAAGCATGTTAAGCGCTCTTCTCAATGGTCGAACATTCTATCAGTTTCTAGAAGTCGGAAAAGGTGCAAACGACAGAGAAATCATCTCAGCAGTTCGACAAGCCTATCGCAAATACCATCCAGATCGCGGACCTGCGAGTGAATCGATCTGGCGCACTGAGATGGCAAGTTATTTAACTCAAACTATTTAAATAACTTTGTGTTTTAGTCTCAATTGATCGGTTATGTCAACAAATCTTTATTGGATCCAAAAACACGTCGCATCTATGACCAATATGACTTTGTCGGCTTAAAGCGCCATACAAACGACGAGACTCAACAGAAAAGCTTGGCTGAACTTATTTCCACTTTCACACTTTATTGCAAAAACATGAAGTTCTATTGCACTCACGCCGATCCACGTTATCTTTCTATATTTGAACAATTTCATCAAACTTTTCGTGACGAATGCAAAAAGTCCAAACAACAACATGGCCGCTCTTCTAATTCAAATCAAGTAGACTATTTCAACGACGTCATTAATCGATGTGGCCCAATTGTTCTCACAGCTCACGGACTTTTCCAACGACAAGAAGCAGAGAAAGTTAATTTACTTCAGCGACAGTTCATGTTTGTATTCAATTAAAGTAAGTTCTTAAAATGACGCAAATGCTTTAATGATTTGTTTAGGCGGCAAACAATCAAACAACAAAAAAGCAAAGTGATTTCAATTGTTGTGTTTAAATTAAGTGTAATAAACTATTTTAATAAACTGTGTTCAATTGTTTATTTTAAAAGCGCGCAGAGATTTGTCAAGGGATCGCCGACTTGCAATTTGCGGCAAGTGACTAATGACTGGACACTTTAGTTGTTTATATGATTGACGACCAGAAAATTGCTTTATTGCTTGGGATCTTTTTGCAAACGATGATTGAATTGGATCGATACTTGTGAGTTGATCCTTAAAAGTCTTTTAAACTAAGCATTTCTAGTGCTCTTTTAGATGGCAGGACGTTCTATCAATTGCTGGAAATTCAAAGAAATGCAACTGACAAGGACATTGCATCAGCAGTCCGACAAGCCTATCGAAAGTACCACCCAGATCGCGGGCCAGCAAGTGAAATTAAATGGCGCACCGAAATGGCAAGTCAAACAATTTTTATACTAATCAGCAACTGTTTTTAGGCGCAACTAATTGGCTACGTCAACAAAGTTTTGCTAGATCCGAAATTGCGCAAAATCTACAATCAATATGGCTTTGTTGGCTTGAAATTCCACAGACAAGGCAAATCATATGTTCCTTCTCAGCGCCCAAAAAGAAATGATGACTTTTATTCATCGCTTTTCAAATGTTATGACGACGCCTTTAAGAATCACTGTTTAAATGCATCTCAACAATACAGACCAAAATTTGATCAACTTTATCAACAGTTTTGTGCCGAACGTGAACAACTTCATCAACATTATAAAAGTCTATCTACAATTGAACAAGCCAAATACTACAACAAAGTTAGTGACTTCTGCGAGCAATTTGCCAACATGTTTAATAAACTTGATCAACAACAAGCAAGGTCCACGTTTAATCCGTCAAGTAAGTTTGTGTTTTAAAGTGTCTTTAATCTAAAATAACAACTTTCTTAGATGTCAATCAATCAAAGAACAAAAAGAACTGGTTTTGGCAATTATTGAGTTGTTAATTTTGTTTATTCACTTTGTTTGTTTTGTTTGAAATAAATTGTGTAGTTGATTTAAAATACGGTAATCACTGATTCAAAGTGCTTTCCCACAAGAATTCACTTTTTGTTGACTCATCCAGAGAGATCCGTTATGTGTTTATTTTGAGAAAACGAACAGAGAGTGCTGTTCGACCATTGCGTTAACTTGCAAGTCACTTTTGTGATTAACTTCGCTTTAAAAGTTTCTCGACATTGTTTGCGCGCAACGAACAAGTTAATTTAAACTTTGCATATTTAGAGAACTTTGTTTATTGCTACAACGTTGGAGAAGCATCAAAGACAAAAGATTGATGCTGACAATGCTTATCAAATGATTGAAGGAATTTATCGGGCTCTCCGTATCAACGAAGACCAGGAGTACCGTTCAAAACTAGATCATGAGTACTGTGCATTCTTAGTTGAACGCAACAACATCAGTCGACAATACGGAGATCAAATGACTTATCACAGCAGAGCTACTGAACTTTGCAATCAGTTTACTAAAAAGCTTCAACATCTTGATCAACAACAAGCGTCAAGTAAGCTCTTAAGATAATGTAAGAACTCTAGCTGTTTGTTTAGACAAGCAAGCAAAGAACAAAAAGAACTGGTTTAAACGAAAGTTTCAAGTCTTGTTGGATCGAGTTTAATGCAAAAAGTGTTTTTTGTCAATTTGTTTAAAGCGAATGAAATAAACTTTGAATATTCAGTGCACTTGTTATTAAAAATTACATTTAAAAGACAATTAATTTCAAAATCTCTGTGCGTCATCGCCGCTCAAACGACTGACTTCCTGCAAAAGCACTTGTTTGTTAGAGTGCTGAGCTCGAAGAGGAGCGTATGATTTGTTCTATCTCGTTGTCGTCAGTTTGCGTCCTATTTTATAGCAGATGCCTGATAGAATCTAACAATTTTTGACACTTTTAGACAATGTCGGACTTGGACAGATACCAGTAAGTTAATTAGCTGTTTTTAGTTTAAATCCAGTAACTTTAAACTCTCTTCTCAACGGTCGAACATTTTATCAATTACTGGAGATTAAAACAACAGCTAGCGACAAGGAAATTAGTTATGCTGTTAAACAAGCCTACTGCAAATATCATCCAGATCGCGGATCATCAAGCGAAAAGAATTGGCGCACCGAAATGGTTAGTTTTTAAATGTATTGTACGTTAACTTACTAATAAGTTTAGTCTCAATTGATCGGCTACGTCAACAAAGTTCTGTTGAACACGAAAACACGTCAAATCTACGACCAGCACGGCTTTGTTGGCTTGAAATTCCACAGACAAGGCAAGCCATACTATTTTAATCGGCAACCACAAAGTGCTAGTCAACAACAACAATTCAATCCGCATGCGTATCAAGCATTTTTTGCTCAAAGTGAAAAGTGGTTTCAATTCTACTCTACTGATGCAACTCCACAATATCAATCAAAGTTTCGAGAACTTTACCGAGTTGCTTTTTGTGTTAACGTTTTTTGGTCCACTCTGTTTTTGTGTGTGAATGAATAAAATGTTTGTTTTACTGATTGAATTTAACTTACGATTCACATTGCCAATAACATTCTTTCTTTGCTGTGTTTTTTGATAAATTGTAAACATATCCGTTGAGAACTGCTAGCGGCTTGTTTCTAGAACAACAAACTTCAATAATTACTAATATTATGAAATCAAACCTGCTGCTTGAAATAACTTGTGCGGTTGGAATCGAAACGTCAGTGCCGTTAACTGTTGTTTCTTCTTCTTTGGATGCCAATAACGTTTGAGAAGAAGTCGGAGGAGGATTACCGAACAGATGTGATGTGTCCGGAATTGTTAAATTGCTCATTTTTAAGTGGAAGTTCTAAAGGTTAAGTGATTATATTAATTGCGTCACAAATTTACAACAAAGTCCACTTAATTCAACTTAAAAGCTCCACATAAAACAAGCAAGGCTCAAACTGTGCAGAAGAAAAGGCTAGCGCCAACCGTCCTTCCAAACAAAAAGGTCGCGGCGCAAACCGAATGAAACATAGCGCTTTGGGAGCATGGCGCTTGGCGAAAAGGCACTCCCTGCCCTTCATGTACGCACAGAGGACTTTTCCACACCACAGCATTTCGCGGCACTACAATTTCTTGACTCGAATTAAGAACACAAAAAGAAAATGTTTGCATTAAACTCAAAACAACAAGATACATTTAATTCAATTGCAAGTTCTTTCAATTGTTTTCTTTGATGCATTAAGTACTGTAGAACTTTAAATATTATCACGTTTGTTGCTTCAATCAATTTGTTTGACCAGAATCTACTTCCAATAACAAATTCCCAATCAAAACGTTCAGTTTCGGTTCAAACTCAACGATACATATGGAGATTATCTGCCAAACTTCCAATTTTATAAACCCCATTAAATAAGTTTGTTTCGACAAACGAGGTGATTGTTTTTTAAACAGAGTTTTCTTTAATGTTTTGTTGCAACACTCAGCACTTTAATTGTTCAAATGTTACGTGACATTCAATCAAATGTTAGATTAAAACTTATGCGAGATCACATGAGTTGATTGGATCAATCTACCTGTATAACGAGACAATGTGTGAAAATGTTAAAAGTTCCGGTTTTTCAACAAACGGGTTAGTTTTATAAACAGAATTGACGAGTCGTTTGGAAGTTGTTGATTTAATAGAACGGATTTTAGTCTGAAAGAACAGACAAGTTGTTAATACAATTGAAAGTTTAAACAGTTTTGACTCACAATGAAAGTCTCAAACGCTGTTTTTATGAGTCGATCAAATTGCAGTACCGAACTTACTCAATTTCAGACACATAAAACCAAAAGATCACGAGCAAGTTCGTCTGCGCGAGCCATTCCAAAAAATCTTCTTTATTGTTGTTGATCCGCCCCGATGATCACTTGTCTGTTTTTTGCCTGTCTCTATTTGTGGCGTTCGTTGAAGGAACCGAAGCCAATGAGTCATTGCGAGTAGATGGATCCAAATTGAGTGGAAAGTTCTGACTGAGTGGGTTATTTTGTAAAAGTTGTTGTTGCTGATCTCTTGATTGATTTTTAAAAGGTTCAATTTTTGAGCAAGTGCAGTTTTTGTTATAAAACAGTCGCGTTACTTGTTGTTTTTGTAAACACAGTTTTAACATTTTAATTGGACTACTTTCAGGCTTTCTCAATTACAACATGAAGTCGCCACCGATAATGAGTCAAATAGTCCATCCGCCTGTGAGTAGACGAAAAATCTCCGTCCAACAAGTTGCAAACCAACAAACAGATTGGCGCACAATCTACACTTTGACATTGGTTGGATTTTTATCATCTCTCCACATGGGTTCAATGAACTTCTGGGCTTACATGACGCAGGTATTTAGACTTTATAGATTAAACTAATTACACTTTCAGCTTGACTCGACAATAACTCCGGTCTTTTACGGATACTTACTGTCAATAGGATCTTGCGGCCATGTAATTACAACAGTAATTTCCGGATACGTCTCAAATCGCATTTCACATTCAACTCCCTCCTTAGTGGCCGGAAAAGTGTCGTCTATTTTTGGATCTTTATGCTTCTTGTCGATTGAGTTGTTTAAACAGAATTTGAGAGTTGTTTTGTTGTTTATGACACTTTTGTTTGGACTGTCTATGGGATTAATGAGTGTAATGAGAGCACAGATCTCTTCTTCCACGTCGGAAGCCGATCGTCCAAGAGCTGTTTCGTTTTTGAGTTTGGCGATGACTTGTGGCATTGCTGTCGGACCGTGTAAGTTTTGAGTTGTTTAAAGTCCGTAATCAACTTAATGTTTAGTGATTTCTTCAATTCTCACGCTTGTTAAATATCCAGGCTACGAGTACTTTCCAGGACTTCATTTAAATCTGTACACAATTCCTATTTATTTGATGCTTATGTTCGGAATCTTCACACTGATTCTTCTTTTGGGCCCCAACTTCCGTGGAGTTTTAAAAGAAGCGCCAGTCGAAGTCAAATCTAAATTTAAAGGTTCGCTATGATGTTTAAGTTATCTACAGGGTGGGCCAAAAAAACGTTAACACAAAAAACTGTTAGTGTTTGAAGCTTTTTGACAAAAGACTCTTTGATTGACTTTTTTTTGGGCCACCCTGTATAAAGCATGTGAATTATAGAACTTGCATCAACAACTGAACGTCCTCATTACGACTCGCTTGCAGTTGGAATTTGTTGTTTCACAAGAATCACAATAGGTCTTTCAATGGTCTACTTTCAAACGTAATCGCTGCTTTCCGTAAATGTTAACTTTCAATTTTGTTCAGCATAAACGGTCCCTACTTGATGGCAGCTTTCCATTGGAAGAATGAAGAATACGTTCGGTTCTCATCACTTCTGCGAGTGATGAACGGTTTGACTGGAATTGCTCTTTCTTTGTCTTTCATCTTCGGCTGCAT
Source organism: Aphelenchoides bicaudatus (assembly GCA_024699845.1). NCBI lineage: Eukaryota > Metazoa > Nematoda > Chromadorea > Rhabditida > Aphelenchoididae > Aphelenchoides > Aphelenchoides bicaudatus. The sequence goes on along the minus strand of JAMPIN010000017.1, from coordinate 100,657 downwards.
GCAAAAATGGTAGTGATTTCAAACGAACAAAGAAAAACAAACTTTAACAATTAAGGATTTCTCCACGTCAAGGAATTGTAGCTGCTGTGTCGAGTAAACTCTTGTTTTATGTAATTACATATCCGTGGCCTTTTCTCCAAAGCACAATGACATACGAAGTGACTGGATTAAATGGTAGAAAATGGCGTGCAACAACTTCAATAACTCAATCAATTTCAGCCCTCAACGAAACAATAATTCTGCAGCCAGGCTGCAAAGAGGCAATGACTTGGTGTGAAACAACTCCAGCAATTAATGTTTATATATATTGTGTGGCAGAAATTGTTTGTTTAGGCTTTTCGCTGCCTATGGTGAGTTACTTATATGTTTGTGCATTAAAACTTAAAACGTTTGATTTTAGATGGCGCTCAACTTAGAAATCTTGTACGCAACTGTTCTGGGCGGCATTAAACAAGGAACTATGCAGGGAATTTTTGTTGTCAGCGGCGACTTACTGCACATTTTGGGTCCAGTTGTTTTGGCGTAAGTTTAAACAGGAAAAGAATCAACAACAACGAATTTCCAGCACATTGTATGAAACTAGCGGACCCACTGCTGTCTGGATTGTAATGATTGCGTCGAATGGTCTGGTTTTAGTGATTTGGATCATCTTTTATAAACGAATGATTCCATACAGTAAAATGCTTGAAGGCAAGTTGTCACAAGTTGTGGAAGAGTAATTTATTTGTTTGTTAAACGCTAATTTTGACAGCTTTTCTTTGTGTTTATTTATTGTGAATAAAGTCTAAGTAGTCATTGTTTTATTCGTCAAACTAAAACAAATCAGCAATTCATGTCACTTCTTTAAATCAACAACTCGTCGTGTTCTAGGGATCTTGAAGCTTTTCGATCCAATTGCGGTGCTGGTGTTGTCTCATTGGCCTCTTCTGTTGACTCTTCGCCCGATTCTTGAGACAAAGTTTGGAACCATTCGTGAATGGCTGGACGTCGATCGAACGGATAGTTTTGAGCAGGTCCACAAATGATTTTAGTGTTGTAATGTTTTGACAGCAACTTGACTGAAAACAAGTTTGTTGAGGAAGAGATTAAAAGATCTCACTTTTCAACTGAACAGTCTCGCCTAAATCTGCCTCATGATGGTCAACAATTGGGTAGACAGTTCTCGCGTAACAGCGTTCAAAGGTCTAAATGTTAAAATAGTTAATTACTTGATGTTTTAAAAGCAACTTACAGCTTTTGGACTGCAATCGTGCAAAATGACCAAGTACGGACTAACTTGACCCAATTCCATGTGCTCAAACAATGCCTTAAAAGTGCGGCCGTCTGTTACATTTGCAGATGTGATGAAGTCGTCGCTCGTGACTAAAATAAGAATATTGCAATGTGTTTTATTCAAATAAGTCTACTTGTATCAGCCTCCCAAACTTCAACTGCAGCATTCACAGGCAATTTCTGGCTTCCGAATGGTTGACAAATGAGCTCTCCGTCGATTTGGAAATGGTGGTTAGGTAAAATGTTGCCAAAAGAGAGTCCAACGCATAAAGCAAAAATTGTTATTTGAAAGAAAGAAGACATCATTCTGGAATTAATTTAAAACGTAATCTTAAAATTCATTTAAAGCAAACCTTCCAGCTAAACGCGGAAGCAAACTAGCCTTTTCCCGAACTAAAGAAAATTAAATTCCACCTTGTTGAAAAACACCGAAATAATTGTGATTCAACGTTTTGAAAGCTTACAAGCAACGATTAGAAAGCGTTCAAAAATCAATTCTCAAACGTAAAGCATTCCAAATTCACTTTAACTGTTGACAACAAAAATCGCAAGCGATTTATTACATCAAACAACTTATTCAGACAAGACAATAAATACGCTCTTTATAAACTTAAACAGCAACAAGGAAACAATGAGGTGACTATTTGAGAATAGATTTAGACTGCGCCAACAAAGCTTGAATGTCTTCAGCGCTCTCGTACACATCTCTTCTCGTTTCTGGCGGCGGTTCTGTTCGAATCAAAAGTGACTGCAAGTGAGCAGGAACTCGGATGTCACCTTGCGATTCTGGTCGGAGTCGTTCTCGGGTCGCATTCAACAATTTGGTGAAAAACTTGGAGTCTCGGTTCAAGCACGGGAACTGTTGGACAAAGCGATCAACTGTATCTAAAAGACGGCGCGTCTCTCCAGCTGACATTGGGTCCCAAAGTTCATTGACAATTTCTAAAAACAAATGAGTTGAACACAAATTGCAACGTCTCGACTCACTTATCATCTTCGGCAAAACTATCTTCTCCACAATATCCGGAATTAAGCCAACAATTAACGGATCTTCCACATCAACTCCTTCATTGTTGAAACCAATTTTCAAAACTGCTTGATACCAATCAAATGAAGACAAGTCACGAGTTTGAACATTCAACGGATTCCACTCGAAAAGCTGCATGCGCACAAACGGACCAACCAACTTTGGAATGCATTCAGCGACATAAGCATCACGGAAAGACTGTGGATTTGTCTGAAACCAGTCAAGAAGATGTCGTATGATTGTCCCAACATCACAATAGTCATTTGCAGTATCCTCAAAGATAGCAGCGGAGCGTTCAAGTAAAGAAGCTAAAAATGTCAATTGAATTAAACACTCCAAGCATAAGCAAGAATTACCCATTGACTCGTTATAGCTGTCTGGCCGTCTCATTTCTTCATCATCGCTGTTCCACGTTGTTCTTGAGAATTGGCGCTCAAACTTTCTTCGGTTTCTAAACATGTCAAAACTAATAAATTCACTTTCATTTAAAAAGCTCACTCTTCTTCAACTCTCATTCTCTTCAATTCGCCTGCCCGAGTTTTCCACAAGTCAAAGATAGCCGACTCAATTTCGTTGATCAAAGGAATCTGAATATTTACAAATTAGTCAATGTTGTTGAACTCAATAAAATTACCTTCTCATTCAAACAGTTCAAAACATTGTCCGTGTAAAACTTCATCTCCTGGTACAATTGGAAGTTGCGCTCAAGTTGAATATTCGCATCCGCCAACTTGTAAATGGATTCTCGGTTTTCCTCAATGTTCTTTTCATACTGATCAATCTGATGGTGCTTCGTTTTGAGTTCATCTTGACGACTTAATACGCTAAAACAACACTTATTAACGCTAATAGTTACAAAAGCACTTACCTGTTCTCAATCTTTTCAATCAGCTGATTGATATCTGCGTACTTTTGTTGTCGCACCTCAGATTGGAAATCTACAAAATCCACAAAATCGTCAATATCGTCCATTTTAAAAGAAATGAAAAAAGCTTTTTGACTCAGCTTTTCGCTCACGAACTTAAACAGAAAACATGTGATTGTGATTTTTTGTATTGAAGAGTGGATAAAATTGTAATTGTTGTTTGTTTGTAAAAGTTAAGTATTTGATTTAAGGACTTTAAACATGGGATCCGCACTTACAAGCTAAAAGTTGAGTCAAAAAAGTTTTTTCTTAAAATTTGATTTAAAGTTTGTCACATTAACTAACCGTTAGTCGAATTGAGAAACGATGGGACGGCGTGATATTGCTCTTGTGGAATCACTTCAATGTCCATGTCTTCGTCCACAATCCGGTCTACATAAGCCAAAGAGTTTGGATCGTTGTTGTGGCGTCGAATGGCAGCAACTTCATCTTTTAATTTGGTGACCTGGAACAATATTAACTTTAAATGGTGATATAATTGATTAATTAAAACCTTTCTTTGTCCAACAGCTTTGCGGATTTGTTCAAGCTCCCAACGCTCAGCCTCTTCTTCATCACTGCCCGAAAAATAGTCTTCGGCCAAAGTGCTATCCGCATTTCGATATTCCATCTTCTTTGATCTAAACAAAGAAATAAGACGTGAACCGTTTAATTAAACTCACTTTTTACGAGACTTTTTGTTTATAGCAAAGTCGTCGTCTAAGCATTCAACTGATTTCCGATCTTCTTCGTCACTTCCGCCTTGTTCCAATTTTAAGGCTTCGAGTTGCTCGGTCCGGCGTTGTTGTTCGGCATCAATTAGGAGGCTTTTAGATGAAATAAACCTGGAAGAAGTTGCATGTTTAAAGATTTTAAAGACTCCTTTGTTTACCTGCCGTCTCCCATTTCATTTTCGTCGTCACTTCGGTCAAATTCATCATCTTCGCGCACCAATCTCGAGCCTCGAATATTTTCAATCTTGTTCTGTCCAGCTAGTGGAATTACGGGTTGAACAGAACCGCCAGTTGCTCTCAGCAATTCACGTTTCTTTTTAGCCTCAAAAACAGCTTTGGCGTCTGGGATGTCGGAGAACGATGTTGAAAACTTTTCACGTGTATCTCGATCATTCAATTCGTCATAACTTGGCTTTGGTTTCATTCGATAGCGACTATCTTCTTCGTCATCACTAACAACTTGTGTTGGAGAAATGGAACGTCGACGTGGAGAATGCCTAAACAAGTGAATGTAATCTTTAAGCAACTTTATGAGTTTTACCTTGAATTTTCGTCCTCATGCGTTCTCATTCCTTTTTTATAGATCCGTGTGGATTCCATATCTAACCGGTAGTTTTCTTCGTTCCAGTTGCGGCCATTTGAACTTGACTCTTCAATTTCTTCTTTTGGCTCTTGAGATGTGCTGCGGTGTTTCTTTTCTTTGCGCTTCTTTCGAAGTTTGTGGACAGATTTTGTGTTTGTGGCAACGCCGAACGAGGAGATGGGTCTAAAGCATAGAAAGTTTAACAAGTAAGCTAATTTTAAGGTTACCCAACAACAGCGTCGTCTTCTTCTTCATCACCGAACGTCAAAGCAGAGACGTTTGTTTTCTTAGTCTCTACGCGGGGTTGAATTGGAGTCTCGATTGGCTTGGCATCTTTTGAGGTTTCTGCTTCTTCGTCCGTGTCAAGTGCTCGTCGCTGATTGACATTTTTGCTTTTTGGCTTTCGGAACATATGTGTGGAATAACTAAAACAATTTAAATAGATTAGTTGATATCTTAAAAGGGAGCTTTTAAGCACGATCACGGAATTTCAGCAATCAACTTAAATGACAAAGAAGAGCTTTCTGAGTATGCGAACTTTAGAAGTTCTCACAGAACTGTGAGTAATTTAAAGAAGAAACTAATTTCAAAGAAGGCATTCAAAAGTTTCGCAAAAATTAAAGAACTCTTTTGCGCCCGTTCTTTTGCAGTCAGCGTGTTTGCGTTAAAATTTAGTGCGACAAATGTTGTTTACGAACATATTCATCAACAGTGCAAAGAATACAAGAAAACTAAGTTTATTAAAGCACACGGACTTTGCGAGTACTTTTTAGACAACCTATTATTATGATCATTCAATGTTCAAAATGTTGTTAACTGCACTCGTTTATTCAATTCAATAAGTTTCTTTTATTTCGGTGCCTGACTTGCAACAGCTTTTGGTGGTTGCATGGCTGCTACCATAGCTCCAGGTGGAATACCTTGCTTTTTAGCCTTCATTGCAGCTTTCTTCACTGCAAGCTCATTCAATCGATAACCTTCATCCAAACGTTCCAGACGCTTTCTTTCAGGACGCATTTGAAGTTCTCGATAACGAAACTTGATTTCGTCGTCCATAATCTCTTGAGTGTCAAGTTCTTCTTTAAAGTTGCGCATTTCCTGGAATTAGCAGTTTAGACAGTTTAGACAGTTGTTTAAGCAGTTGAAAGCTCACATCATATCGTTTATCTTTTTGTCGATGCATGTCTGTAACTTCCACATCTGTAATTCTGCGTCCAAACACGAAGTACATTCCGAGAACAATGAAGAATATGAAGATTTCCAGCACACAAATAATTGAAGTTCCGACCCACAAGCCCATTTGACCGCCCAAATCGTTTGTTGCCGCAGTTAACTAAAAAGATGTGACTAAATGAGAAACATTCTAAAAAGCTGTACCGTGTAGTTAGAACCTTCATACAAAGATATATAATCTATGCCGGAGAAGTAAATATTTAAAACTACTGCGTTGTCTTGAAACCACTGAATGCAGTTGGAAACGCTTCCACCAAAAAGAAGATTGTCAGCAGTGCACGCATACGGCTAAACCCTTACAGTAAAAGCTTTGGATATCGATTAAGACTCACACTGTCCCAACCCGGCTGTGATTTTGGAGAAAACAAATTGGAAGGAAAGCGTCCAATTGAGATGACAGGTTTGTATTGTTTGTCAGAACACGATGGATTGCAACTACAATTAACTAGTGGACTGAATGCATTAGGTCCGATTTCTGCTTGACTTGTGCGGATGCCAAAAACGCATTCAAGATTGTCTATTGTGCAATAAGAATTTTGAAACGGCTAAAGTAAATTTTAAACTGTGTTGTTTGAGATTGATTACTTTTAAATACAGCGGATTTGCACATGAACAGTTTTGTATGTATTTCGCTTGTATGCAGGTCCTCAAACAATAGTCCATTGTGTAGTCAAAAGCCGAATAATAGTTTTGGCTATCCGGCAAAGATTCCACACATGTGCCATACGGCTTGCTGGCACGACTAGTTTCAATCTAAATTTGAATGTTTTGACGCTAAAATGACTCAAAACAACTAACATATTTCAATTTGATCCACGTTTCCGTCCCAGGCTTTACATCTATTCCAATGCTTTCCATTGTTGGACTTGAATTGTAGTAATCCACTCCGACGCGAAGACCAACTTTTGGAACTAATGGCAAGTATTCTTGAGAACCAGACGGCGAGTATTGCTTAAAAGAACATGATTAGAATTCAGACAACTATGTTTCACTTACATGGACCAAAATAACTGCTCGTAATCCAAAAGACGTTCCAGCACGATCTGCTTTCAATAACCCATCATCCGTCATGTTTTCCGCATTGAATTGATAACAAAGGCCATAAGTTGGATCCAAATATGAAGTGAAACGAGAACTAAACAAAAAAAAGTGTTCATTAAATAAATCAAATTCAATTTACTCGTTCGTCGGTGCTTTGTTCCAATACCACGTAAAGAAGAAGTCGTCGAATTGGTAGCCAACTTGTCGTCGTTTGTCTTCACTCAGTCCGTTCATTATGAGAAAAAGAGCCTCTCTGGCATACTCGCCTTTCATGAATGCAGTCTGTTGCGTCTGAAAACAAAAACGATTTCGAACAACAACAATTTTTGTTTTCACATTCAATCCGAATTGATCGTTTTTGATGTCGCCGTAGTCGTTTTGAACAGCTTCCAAATAGTCTTCAATAAGCTGATTGATTTGTGAGTAGGTAGAATTAGTTTGAATCATCGTGTAATTCATAGGGTTTTGATTACAGATTGTAATGACCGGAAAGTCCTTAAAAGTGAAATCGATAGTGTTTTGAGTCAACAATTAAATAACTTATTTTTAAAACAAACCCTTGGCATGCTGCTGCCAATTTGCATAAAAACATCTGCTGAATAACTGAAATACGTCTGGACAATCAAGACCATTTCATAAATGAACACTCCCCACATAGCTCCGAAACAAACGAGCCATGCGAATAGAATGTATACATTGAGTGCGTTGATTATTTGCACCAGACCGGGGATTCCAGTCCAATCAGCAAAATCTCGTAGAATGTAGAAGAGTGATTTGTTCATTGCGGGCAGAGGGAGTAAGTTTAGAGGAGAATGAACGGAAATTTAAACCCGTTGTTAGATAACTTAATAAGCAGTAACTAATAGTTACAGCCCGCTTCGTTCCTGTCAATGAAAAACATCAACATCGTTTTGCGAAAACAATTTCAACAAACAAAAGAATATCTAATTAGGCTCAAAAGTGCAGAGATATTTAAGTAAGCTTCGGTGACACGGAAACATTTCACTGTTTTAGTTTTTGGTCTTTGCGGTTGTTTTTTAGATTCGGTGATTTAAATGGGATGATTTAAAACAAACCCTCGGAACTTTGCTTCTGACTGACATACTCACATCAGCTGTGTAGCCAAAGAACTTCTGGGCAATTATAACCACTTCATAGATGAACACTCCCCACATAGCTCCAAAACACACTAACCACGCAAATAGAATGTACACATTCAAAGAGTTAATAATCTGTACAAAAAAGAGGAATTTATTTCACTCGTCGAATTGATTGTTTGTTCTTTAGAGCTTCGAGTCATTCGTTTTTGTATTTGAAAGAAAACTGGCATAGTCTGACGAAAAAAGTTCGACGAGTAAAGTAAATTCGTCTAACCTGTACAAGTCCCGGAATTCCTTAAACGATACTTCACTACAAGTTTTATTGATTACTTTACCCGTCCAGTCAGCAAAATCTCGCAGGATGTAGAAGAGTGATTTGTTCATTTGGATCGGTTAAGTTGAGAGAGGTTTGAAAGTTGCAACAAAGTTTAAAAGACGTGAAAATGTCTGAAATCCGTAGTTATTGGTTACATCTTGCCGTTCTTTAAAAAAGAAGTGTCGAGTTTTAGAGAAGCGTTCGAATTTCTCAACATTTTAAGCTTGAACAAAAGAAATTTTAATTGGGTACGCAAATTATAGTCTTCATTTAAAGTGTTTATTTAACATTATGTAAACAATTCAAATTAACTCCACTGCATCTTTAACTGGTCAAAGTACTGATTCTGTGTTGTTATGGCATCTAATCTCAAAGGCTCCACTTTATTGTTTCTCATAAATTGTATCCCAGTCACTAAATGAATATCACTAAAAAGTTGATGACGCATAGCCGAAAACTTCCAGAGCATAAAAAGTGATGCCATAAAAGTGTAGAACGCAATTAGCACGTAGGCAAACTAAGCATGATCATTGTTTAAATAACGACTATTAGATAACTCACGTTGATCCACATTCGGTAAATCAAAGAATGAACTGTACAGCCAGAATAGACGTAATAAAAAGCGGTCCAAATAACGAGGGCACAGAAAACATCCAATAGCACGTACGCACTTGCCAGCGGCTTTAAAACGTTGACAACAAGTTCTGTTTCTCTAATTTGATAGCTTTCACTTAATGAACGCGCTTGAAAGCGACGACGTTGATTGTGTTGATTGAGACAGTAAAATTGCTTAAAAGATTAACAACATTTTTAAACACTCTGCACAGTCTTACATATAAAGCGTAGATGAAAGTGAAAGTAGCCAAGATATTTGTAGAGGCACATAAAAGTGGAAAGCTTTCAAATTGGAACGCTTCAATTAAGCGATCATCTGTAGACTGCGAGTCTGTTACAAAGAAAATAACGACATTCTTCATTGCCATAAAAATACACAAGAAAATTACCTTAATTGTTTGTGTTTGAAACTTTTTGCTTTTTGACAAAATTATTGAAAAGCTTACAACTCTTAAAATCAACTTCTTCGCTAGCGTCCCATCTTTTTGTTCATATGAATGTCTCCAATCAATTGCATACTTCCTTTCCAGCCCTATCAATAAGAACTTCACGTCCAATATGAGGATCATAACTGAGAGACAAAATATCATTAAGTATGTAATGAATATTCCGAAGTAGTTTGGGGTGTCAAATGAATAATAAGAACGTGGAATTTGCAACAATATTGGATGAATGACGGAGACCAGAGCGCAGTTAATGTTTGTTGTGATCTGTAAGTAACTATTATCGTTAAATATCATGTTTTTGTTTACCAATATGATTTTTAAGTTCGGATGAAAGAGACCGAGTTGACCGAATCGGAACGAAAAGTAAACATTTACAATTAAACTAGGAATTGATAACATCAGTTCAATGCGTGGTTGCCATGCATAGACTTGACGAACTATGTAAGAATCAGGGCAATTCATCTGGAATAAAATGATTATTACAACAAAACACTCCCTTGTCGAGGACAGTTAATTAAATAAAAAGACCCAATTGAAAGACTCGAAAGTCAACTTTATTAGCCGAGATCGCGTGTTTATGCATCACGACAATGGAGTTTTCGCAGTTCCATAAATCACAAAATGTATGAGGAATTGCGTGCAAAGGAAATTAAACTTTTTGTGCACAATTTTTGAGAATCAAAAGATAGTTTGAAAAAGGTTTGGAAGTAAAAGGTGTTTCGAAAGCTTCCGTGATAAGACAGAATAAGCAACAGGTGAATGTTTAATGCCTTACAAGAAGTGTTTACCATATGCGGAAAATGTCACACAAAGTGGAATCAAGAATATTTAACGCCTAAAGTCTCCGAAAGCAACTGTGCCAATTAAAATTGCAAAAGATTTCAACGAAATCAAATTGCGTGACCGAACTAAAAACATTCCACGAAAATAACTGTAACGTGCAAACAAGAAGTCATAGAAGTGATAGAAGTTTATTCAAAACAGTGAAACGTCAATAACAAGTGAACAAGGTCGTGAATGCTTTTGTTTGGAGCCCGTTTAACCCATCCAAAATCTGTAGAAGCAGTACATAAATATGAGAACAACAACACATCCAATGCAGAAGAGAATCCAATCTTCTCCGACACGTCTTTCAATCATTCGAAGAGTTGTGTTTGAGATGCCGAGCTGAAAGAATTGAAAGTAGTAACCGATCTCGAGACATTAAAACTTACTGTTTGTCCGATATCGAAGATTTTCTGTTTAACAGAACTTAGGTTAGCACCTTGAAGTTTGAGGGAATCGAGAACAGCCGTACCGTGTGCAATCAGGTCGTCGACGCCGCGATTTGCACTTCTTACTTTGTCGTTTATTAACAGTTCTTGATCACCGAAGTTTACAGATGTTTCGTTGGGTCGGAATCTAAAGACTTAGAGCAGTTACAATATAAAACGTCTTTTTAGACCCTACCTTTGGTGTAACAGTTCTTCACGTTCAGCCGCTCTCCTCCATCTGTCATGTAAACGGACTTGTAAGGCGTTTAAAGATGAGTTCAAGTGATTGGAGTCATATTTTAATTGATCAGCTCGGTGTTTGAGAGCTTTTCGTTTTGTGACTGATTCTTTTTGAACGAAGATTTCGATCTTTTTACAGTTCTCATTAATTTCACTAAAGATGAAAATTGATATGAGGAATGAATAAGAAAGGTTACTTTATTTGCTGATAGATTTCTTGGAGGATCGGCTGTGCAAACTGTTCATTAGGCGCCTGTTCTAAACGACCAAGACCGAATTGAGCCTGCTGAATGAGGATACTCGTCTGTTGATAGATCTGTTCCATTTATGGAGCTTAAAATATAAAAGATTCTTAAAAGACAAAGAACGCGCAGTGAATAGTTGTGATAACAGCTAATAAACAGACACGTGGAATTAAAAGATGACGACTGTTATTCGCGCCAGCTTATGATCCCTTTTTATCCATAAACAAAAAGACGTAGACAAATCAGCTGGAAAACAGTTGTCTTTTTGTGTCGTGTTTTTTCTTTCTGCTTTGAAGTGTTCTTTTGAATCTTCTTTATGTTGTGAGTAAATAGTTAATTTGTTTATTCAGTTAATAACTTAATTACGCTTTTAAACAGATTATCCATAATAATTATAATAATTATTCCAACCACCGCCTTGTCCATAATAGTTTCCGAATCGACCTCCTCCACGTCCAAATCGATTCCCACCACCGAACATTTGGCCAAAGCCTCCGCCTCCGAAGTTAGCAAATCGACTGAAGAACGACATTGGATTGAAACCGAATCCGCCAAATCCTCTAGCAGCTAAAAGTTGACATGAATACAAGAATGTTGAAAGAAACCTCACCGTCAACTTCACAAACTTCCACCGAAATCGTCAAAATAACCAAAAACACAGCAAGTAACTTGTTCATCTCAGCAACTCAACTGAATCTAACCAACCTCACCGGAAGCCTTAAAAGCAGAAATTTTCAACTCCGGATCATTAAAAAACCGGTGAGCATCACTTTCCATGTTTGTAACATTACAGTTGAACGGCGAGTTTAGTAGGTCAACTCGAAGTGGAAGTTTTGCAAGAAACCGGTGCGAAAAACATTGCGCAAAAAGAAGGCCGATAAAACCGGTGCTTTTGAGTTTGGCGAATAGCCTCGAAGTGTTTTGAATACTTTGAGTTTAATTAATTAATTCAATTGATATGCGTTTATTTCTTTTAAAGTCAATACAAACAAGAATGAAATTAAATACGATATGTACAAATAGTTAAGAGATCCAAAAGTCAATAGAAAGAATTTGTTTTTGAATGCAAGTTAAAGAACGATCAGTCGAAACTTAAGCTCTGTACCAGCCGTTGTAGCCCGGCCAAAATCCCCCATAGTAATTTCCGTAATTATAGTAATCGTAAGGGTTGTAATAATGGCGCCGACGCCATCCGCCTCTGCCTCGTCTGCCACCCCAGCCCCATTGTGCTGAAATCAAATAATTAAACAATTCAAGTATTCAAAGAAAACCTCCAACAGCAACTGTTCCAATCAAAACGGCCAACAAAAGCAAGTAGATCCAGCGCATTGCCAAAAGTTATTGGTTTACCTGAAAACAACAAGATGAAATTTAACTTGGATCCGCAAAAGGACGACTAACAAGGAAATTCACTTGATTCAACTCCAAAAACAGATTATTTAAACCAAAAACTCGCAAACACAACTTACGTCATCTCGACGCACATTCGCCAACCGACATTGTTTCATCAAGTTCACGGCATCGCATAAAATCCGAAACAATGGACTTTCCGCTAAAAACAAGAGTCATCTCTTTGTTTCCCACGCGATTCCCGAAACAAACGATCGCGCGCTTCGTGAAGAACAAGGCGATCATTAAGAAAGCGACAAGCTCCAAAAAGGTCAAACAAATAAGGAATCAAAACGGAAACAGCGGAACAAAACAATTCAAACGGCTCGTTATGACAAAAGGCGTTTGTAATAACAAAGTTATTATGAAAGTTTAACATTGCGTTTAACATTGAGTTTAATGTTTCTGTTAGAGTTCTAGAATTTATTCACTTAAAAACACAATATGAGATTTTAAGCTGTACTCGTAATAAATTTAAATTGCACATCTAAACATTTGACATAAACATCTGATCCAATTAAAGTCGTCGTTTCTTAGATGGCGTTTCCTCCAAATGTTCATCAAATGGACGATTTGACTTTGCCGACTCTTTGCACTCATTTAGTTTTTGTTCAAGAACAGTCTAAAGATTGAAAGAATTTAAAAGACTGAAAAGATTTTGAGATACCATTTGATTGCGAGCTTCTTTGAATTCATTAGCCAAGTCTTTTTGTTTTTGTTGGCATTTCAGCAGTTCTTCATGTTTAGTTTCCATAACTTGAAATGTTTGCTGGATGGAGGCGAATAATTGAGTGTGTTCGTTTCTTGATGCTGATCGAGTCGTCTAAAAGTGTTTAAAACATTTGAATAACATTGTTTAACTTACTACTCCTTTTCCAGTTGATGCAGTTTCTTGACCGGTTAGTTGTTTTAAAAGGTTCCTTAAACACGTTTAAAACACATTGTAGAGTCTCAAACAAACCTCAATTCGTGGATCTCTTCTACTAATTGGCCGGCTTTCGGAGTAAACGAACATTCCATATCTTCCATTCTTTATTATCAATATCAAAAAGTAGTCTTCAAAGAGATCAAAACGGAATGCCACACAACTTTAAATTTTCGGAGAAGCGCCAAACACGTGCAACCAAATTAGTTGGCTAAAAATGTCAAGGATGAAAACAAAGAAAGGTCCAAAAACACAACTAACCTTATCAACACAATCAAAAACATTCACAATCAAATCAATTTTCTTTTCACAAGAAATGATTTTCTTTCTTTTGTTGACAACATTTTCAGTTTTTGCAGAAGCAGTTGTTAAAATTCCACTGCGCGGATTGAATAGAAATGAACTGGAAAAGAGCAGGTGAATGGAGTTGTTATATTTAAAGTTGTCATGCAATGTTTTCAGATTTGCAGATTCTGCTTATTCGAGTGGGTGTTTTGAAGTTGAATTTAAATAACTGTTTTTAGACGATTACATGGTTTGTGATTTGAGCCTTGGAACACCGCGTAGGCTTTATTTATTTTAAAAGCAATCTAATTGTTTAGCTCAAAACTTCACTGTTATGATAAGTAGTGGAGGTACTCAAGCGTGGGTTTTGAACACAACCTTCTTTGGCTTCAAATCTGGACAACACACTTACAACGTCAGGCAAGTTGTTATAGAGCTTTTAAATAATCAACATATTCCACAGTGCTTCGTCGACGGGATCGTTTTATGCAGACTATTTCATGAATGAAGATGGAACGTTTTCAGCAAGTGGTTCTTTTTATTCAGATGTAATGCAAGTAAGTTCTGAGAATGTTTAAACTTCAAACACTTAAAAGTTTTCAGTTCTCAAACATAACAATTAAAAGTCGAGTCTTCGGAGCTGCAGAATCTGTTTTTGATGCTTACGGATCTAGTTTTCCAGTAGATGGCGCGTTGGGACTTTCTGAATTGACTTATGACATTTACGGACTGCCAACTTCGCCAATGAAGAACTTGCTGGATGAACTGGACGCTAAAGTGTTTACTTTCTGGTTGGACAAGCAAGTTTATTTAACTTAAATGGACTTGTGTTAATTGTTTTAGGCACCAGAAGCCAAGTTCCGGACTAAACAAAGGTCTTATAACTCTCGCTGGAATTGACACAACAAATTGCGATAAGGACATTCACTACGTTCCTTTGGCTGTTCGAGCGCCGGATCAAACTTACGACATTTTAATTGAAAAGCAAGTTCTTTTTAGTTTAGACAAAAATTGTGTTGTTTAGTTTCAAATTTGCTGACTACTCTAATCAGAACAGCGTTTATCCTGCATATGCTTATTTAAACTCCGCCGAATCTACAATTTCTCTCAAATTAGATGACATTACCGCTGTGTACAATAAGTTAAATCCCGAATACGATTGGCATTTCGGACTTTACACATTAGACTGTAAAAACAGAGAAACATCTTCGTCGCTTTTCTTTCAAATGAATGGAGTCGTTTTTGAAGTTAAAGCCAGCGAGTTCATATTAGATGTAAGTTTTTACCTTGAAGATTAATGATGTCATTCCAGCTTGAACTCCCCGACTCAAAATGCGCTCTAGCGATTGACCAACTAAACGAACATGTTATGGACAAGGACTATTTGCTAGGAAGTCCGTTTATCAGATCATACTGTCAAATTTATAACTTCAACGACGCAGTTGTTGGATTCGCCAGAAGCATCCAGTCAAATTAGACAATGAATGCAAAACGTTTGAATAAATTATTCGTGCTGAACTCTCAAAGACGACTCATTAAATAATTTAACAGTGTGTAGTGTAAAAATCTCCTTCCACACAACATCTCGAGTACACTCATGCATAAGTATCATTGTTTAATTTTTAACAGAGCAGGTGATTTCAAAACTACACAGAACCGGATCTTTGAGTCTTTTTAAATGTCAGCACACTCATTTTATTGGATGCATTGATGGAGCCGGACGAGTTAGATTTCAATATATTTTGCGTGTCTGTGGTTGCAACAATAATGCAACTTTATGTTATCTACTTGATCCAAAGACACTCGCCAAAATCAATTGAATCTTACAAGTACTTATTGAACATGACAATGTTCTACGACACTGCATTTAGTGTTTTGTATGGTCTGTTTCTTCGGATAATCTCGTTTCCTCCGCGGTTTATTTTTGCCGTTCGTGGACTTGCATTCTATTTAGGACATTACGGCACAGTCATAAGTGTGAGTTTTCGTGTGAAGGTTCTCACAATAAGTGTGTGAACACAAAAGGCAGCCCAGATATAGTGACTATAATTCTGATTGGCGAAAATGCGAGAAGAGTGTCGTATTTACTTTTTCAAATTTTTTTGAAATTTAAGGTTGGTATTGAAGTCTTATTGACTTTTAGATAAATTTTGGACTTGCTTTTCTTTTTTGAGGAGCTTATTTATTCTTCAATCGTGGGAAGTTGAAACGAATTAGTGAGCAGTCTTTTGACTTTCGAATAAATCAATGAGCAGTCTTTTTGAGAAAAACAATCATCAAATCGAGTCTTGTTGAGAAAAACAGTCAAGCCTTATTGCGAAAAACAAGTCAAATCTTTTTGAGAAGAGCTTATTTACAAATCAACGAACAGTCATTTTGACTTTTAAATAAAACACTTTTTATTGCTCAGCTTGTTTATTCTTTGATTGTGAGAAACGTTTATTCATAAAACAATCAAGTTGTCTAATTTCAGTTCGGCCTGTTATTTTACTCCGGATGCAATTTGATGTTATCACAAATGTGTTCTCTGATTTACAGGTTTATAAACAAAGCTACTCATAAAAACATTACAATTTAAGATATGCTTTGTTACACGACAATCCCAATATTTATCGCTCAATTATGTCTATGAAATCGAAGTCTCTTTATTTGTTTGTTACTCAAATCTTCTCTAGTCTGATTGGACTTGCTGCATCAAATTTAATAACGGGCCGAGAAGTAAAATAAACAATCCAAATTAACTTCACTTATTCCACTGTTTAGGAGTTTCTTTACATACGTGGAAAGACTTTTTGGGATTGGTCTGCCGGTGCAAAGATCGGCGATCAAATTTTCTTGATCGACATGGACTCACCTGACTTTAGACGTTTTATCCTATTTGTTTTGACAGCAATTCCAGTCGGTTTTGTTGTATGTTTTTGGTTTGTTTGGCAAATTTTTGCTAAATTGACAAAGAGTGCCGGCAGCATAACAAAGAAGACATACTGGCTGCACGTTCAATTTACAGTACTTCTCGTTTTGCAAATAAGCACACCGATTCTCTTTGTTGCATTGCCAGTAATTGCTTGGATGTACAGCGTTTGGCTTGGACTTGACGGCAACATGGATGCTATTCGAATTGGATCGTTAATGCTCGGTCTCTACGCTCCAACAAATGCCATTTTAACAATTCTCTGCATCACTAGCTATAGACAACATTTCTGGAACGCTATTTGCTTTGTTTTCAACTTTATGTATCAAATTGTTAGCTGCAAAAAGATTAACAAAATACGAGTTGTTTCTGTTAACTCACCGCCGACTGCTTCTTATCTACCTCAAACATGAGTCTAGTTATTTGTTTAAACGAAAACAATTGCATTTAATTAGTTTTTGTAGTTGCTCGTTAATTCAATCGTTGAATAAATTGTATGAAAAAGCTTTAGAAGTTAAAATGTTGTACTTTTCGGCACTTCGGCGTCTTTACAATTTGTATCATCTATATTGCCGACTAACAGAATTATAAAAATGGATGTTTCTAATTCATCTCAACAAAATGTTTTAACAATTCATTTAATTGACGTCAAAGTCTTCTATCAATACTTATTTCTCATTGTTTGCTATGCTTTTTGCGGATACATTCAAACAGATCTGCTCTTCCGACACATAAAGTCTAAATGGCTTATCAAGACATCTGCATGTCTATTGATTAACATTGGATTGTGCGCAATGGTAGGAATTGTTTCAGTTGCAAGTTATGTTTACGTGTTCCTATCAATGGGAGTGCCTAAAAGCGGTAGGTTTTAAGTGTTTTGAACCTCATTAACTTAATAAACACATTCTAGGACCACTTATGCTAATTTATGCTGCATTGACTGGCGCTTTAACCTTTTGCAGATCTGTCTCGACATTGTTCTTGACGATTGAGCGGATTCTCGCGATGACATCACCGCTATTGTACAGACAATACTATAAAGGTTTGGTAATCACAAAGATTGTGCTTTGTCTTTCAATCGCCGTCATTCACGGATCAATACCTATTTTGACTGAGTGGCCTGTTGATTCAGTTACAAGTAACTTTTAAAGAGTTGACTACATTTTATTCAAACTTGTTTAGACTGCGACGTTCCGCAATGCTTGTTAAAACATCAAAGCAGCAGCTTTATTAACAGTTTACTTAAAGTGATATTGGCGGTCACGACCATAAGTGTTTCGGTCATATTCTATGTGGTAGTGTGGAAGTTCGCCAACAAACTTGTAGCTAAACAGCAATTTCAAAGAAACGTCAGTTTTATTAACAGTTTAATTAAACTAAAATCTACTGTTCTTTAGGTGAATCGTCTTGTTGGCCTGTCTGTCGCATCCGAGATATTGTTTGCATTTGCTCCACATCTTGTAAGGACATGGAGTTCTTGGATTGATTTTCCAGTGTGGCAGAACCTTGGCTCTTATATAGGAATTGCTAATGCCATTGACTTTCTGATCCTTACAGTAATTTATAAGTTCTTGTTAAAGAATCCGTCCACTGTTGGAAGTTCTTCTAATGCGAGAACTTGAATGTATTAAAAGTTGTTATTGATGATGATGTTTTGTGTTCAATGACATTTTGTGAATAAGCAACAAATATGATTTTTAAAATTGTATGTTAAATCTTTATCGGAGAGATAAACAGTTGTACTTTTGTCAAGACTTTCGGCACTTTATTATTATGAACGATTCAAACTCCATTGGATTTGCTTTTAATGTTTCTAATTCGCTTCAACAGTCTCAACAGAATGTTTCAAACCGCGAAATCGGCGTTCAATTTTTTAATCAATATGCAATTCTTATTGTTTGTTACGCTTTTTGCGCTTATATTCAAACAAGTTTATTTGTTCAATACATACATTCCAGATGGCTAATTAAAACATCAGCTTGTTTACTGATTAACATTGCAATTTGTGCGATAATGGGAATATCTGCAGTCGGAGTTTATTTTTAAATTCTCACACTTGTCTACAAGTTCTTGTTAAAGAACCCGTCCACTATTGGAAGTTCTTTTAATACAAAATGAGACAAAAAAACACTAACACAAAAAGTTAAAAAATTGTTTGTGTTTGAACTTTTTGACAAAAGACTTTTTTATAGTAAACGTCCTACGCATTTTATTTGCTTAATCGTGTCTGCTCATTTGCGCAATTTTTATGTAGTGTTTAAAAATTATAATACTGCTTTTGTATTAAGATTTATTAATTAACGATTAAATGCGGTTTTAACGGAAAACGACTAATAATTGTATTTTTGACATTTAGTCAGTTTGAAGAATCAATCAATTTGAAGAACGTCAGTTTGTATGGGGAAATGAACTCAGTTTGCTTAATCGTTTAGTGAAAAATGTCTGCTATTTGTTAACACGTTTTAACGTTTTAAATGGACACTATAGGTTCTTTTTATTCAACAAACGGATCTACGCAACAAAGCACTTCCATCAATACACTCGACGTTCGTACTCTTTATCAACATCTATTTCTGCTTACTGTTTACACCTTTTGTGGCTATGTCCAAGCAGATTTGTTCTTTCTTCATTTAAAGTCTAAGTGGTTGGTTAAAATATCGAAATGTTTGTTGATTAACATCGGATTGTGTGCACTGGTCGGACTCGTTGCGGTCCTAAATTTCATGTACTTGCTCTTAGTGATGGCACAGCCGAAGAATGGCCCATTCATGCTGATTTTTACTACTCTGTTTTCCAGCCTAAGCTTTTGCAGATCCGTCTCCACGATGTTTTTGATTATTGAACGACTCGTTACATTAACGGCGCCTATTCTGTACAGAAGACATCATAGAACTCTGGTGACTATCAAAGTTGTGTTATGCCTTTTAATTTCTATTCTCCACGGATCAATACCTATTTGGATCGAATGGCCAGTAGACGAAGTTACAAGCAAGTTTAAAATTAAATTCAATTAACATTGTTTGTTGTTTAGACTGCGACGTTTCACAGTGTTTATTGAAGCATGCTAGTAGCAGTTTAGTTAGCAGCACGTTTAAAATGACCATAGTTGTCATAACTATACTTATCTCGATAATTTTCTACATAGTTATTTGGAAGTTCGCCAACAAAGTTTCAATGAAGAAAGAAACACACAGAAATGTAAGTTAACGGACTTTTGTTTAAATCTAATTTACTGTTCAGATCAATCTTCTTGTTGGGCTCTCCGTAGCAGCTGAAATATTTCTTGGATTTGCACCTAATCTCATTCGTACATGGAGTGCATGGATTGGCCATCCGGTATGGCAAAACTTAGGGTCTTACATCGCCATATCGAACGGACTGGACGCTTTATCCAACACTATCTTCTGCAAGTTCTTTTTAAAGAATCAGCCAACAGTGTCAAATTCTTACATGTAATTGAGAATAAACAACTTTATTAAAGTTTTTATTGCAACTTTGTGTGATCTACTGAGTGGACCAAAAACGTTAACACAAAAAGCAAAAGACTTTTTTGTGTTTTGAACTTTTTGACAAAAGACTTTTTCGTTCAAGTCGAAAATGTTGTTTATTGCAACTTTGTGTGATCTATAAAGCTGTTTTATCTTTTACTTTAAAGATGAAACAATATGAATTTGTTGACAAACTGATCGAAACAGTTGATGAGTTACATAAATATGCTGAAGAACTGATAGTAATGTTAATTTAATTTAATCAAAAGTTAATTTCGAGTTGTCTCGATTCTCGATCCAAAATCCGATCTCGCGACAACACTAGTTTTTATAAACGTTCTTTCAATGACCAATAACAACTTTTTTGATTCAAAGATCTGTTATAAATTAATCATCCTGTTTTTGTCAAGAAGACCACACCTTCAATCCAGTAATTTTATTATGCATGAATATTTTCGAACCAAAATACCAAACAACACTTCCGAATAATGCAGGTGCAATTAAATAACGTGGACAAAAATGAGTATTTATCTGCTAACAGGGTGGTCTTTCAATGTTAAAAACTACAGTTCTCGTTAAAAATTATAAATTTACTTTGTTCCACGACTGTTTAAATAGTCTAACAAGAACAGCGAAACAAGCAATCATTTTTATAAAATTACGTTATTCGCAAACAAGTTAGTTACGGTAAGTGTCTTTCTGGCCTTTGTGCATTTACCTTGATTGTTAGCTTTTGAAAGTTTAGATGTCTAATAACGATAACATAACAACTGTTCACGAGTTGAGACTTCTAGACGATCCGGTCTTCTATGTTTACTTAACGGGCATCCTGTTGTTTTTTCCTTCATTTTTATCTCAACTTCATTTGTTGATTCAAATCAAGAAACATGAATTGTTTAAAGACTTGTCAATCAATTTGATAATCAATATTGGCTGCTGGACGATTTACCTGTTCTTAGGCATGATCATCGGTAAAACACGTGAATAAACTGACAAAACACGTTTAATGTTTAGGACCTTACATGATTTCTGTCTTGGAGTCTCCATATAAGTCAAGTAAGTTGTTATTTCTTTAAAACTCTTCAAATGTTTTTTTAGCTCGTTTCATGTTGATTGTTGGAGTTTCTTATGCTTCCGCTGCTCAGACACTATCTGTATCTGTTCTTTTTATGTCCTTGGATCGGATATTCTCCATGTTGAGGCCAATGAGGTAACTTCATTAAATTGTTCATTAAGTTGTTTAAATTTCCAGTTACAAACGTTATCAACGACCTTTCATTTTTATTACTCTGTTTGCATGTGCTTTTGCATTTGTGTTTGATTCTTCGATTGTTTATTTACTGGAACCACCAAAAGGACCATATTTGGCGTGCAAAACGATGGGATGCTTAGTAACATCTACACAAATTGCTCTTCTTGCGTTTGGATTTAAGTGGATTGTTGGTGAGTGTTGAAAGTGTTTTGATGTTTAAAACCTTCACTTTCAGGCTTTTTCAATGTGATTGTGTCGTTTACATTCAGCATAATGCTGTACAGATTTCGGAACACCAACAATCTAGCCGTTACAGCCAGAGTACATTTTAAACGTGCAAACTATTTTGTTTTGGTTGCGTGCTTGACGGAGTTGTTATTCAATGTTGGACCTCAGTTCTTCAGTTTTGTAACTGTCTTATTGAAAATATCAATTATTCACCTCGGACCAGTTGTATCAGCATTAAATGGAGTGGATGCACTCGTAACAGCTTTTATATATCGCTACCTAATAATGCAACGTGTGAACAGGAAAACTCCAACAAAACGTGTTGTAACTAATTCTGCTAATAAAGTTTAGTTATTGAAATAAAAGAATCAATTTAAAGCTCTTTTAAACAATTAACAAGTTTTAGAACGTTTTTTAGTTGGCGTTTCAACAGTATTAACTGGCTCTTTCGGTACATCTGAAGGCGAGAAGTCGAATGCTTTCAAGTTAGCGGGCAATTAAATGTGATCGAATATGTGTTGTCCATAAAACATTGATTGTCGACGGACTTTGAAGAGTGCAAGATTCTCTAATTTATCCGGCTTGCTAAACATTAAATAACTAGATGCTTATTTCACTATCACTTCTCTAGCTAGACGAGACATTTGAACACATAAGTTTGTAAAAAAGAATAAAATCAAAGAGCGCTAACAAAAAACGTTCCTTTCAAACAACAACGATTGTTTGACATTTTTGCCAACAAAAAACGTTCCTTTCAAACAACAATGATTGTTTGACATTTTTTCAAAAAAACTTTCTTTTCAAACAACAATGATTGTTTGACATTTTTTTGTCAATGCAATTTCAAAAACAGTTTATTCAATTAATACAACAAAAACATATACATTTGTATGTACAACAATAACAATTAATTAAATGCATCACTACTGTAAACAACCTGTTAAAACACAAAATACACCAAATTCTTTTTAACAAAAGCCTCTTTTATGAACTACTTTTAGGAAACATGAACCTTAGCGGTTCCGGCTTGAGTTCTTCACTTTTGTGAACAGCCTCTGCAATCCCTACTGTGTTGTTGTCGTATCTGAATTGAATGCAATACTCGTAGAAGAAAGGAGAGCCAAGCACCCATCTATTTCGGAAATCCGCCAAGTTTTCACGTACACGAAGAACGCACCTGCCAGAGAACTGGAACAAGAAAGTTAGTTTGCAATTTAATGACAAACACTTACTCCACATCTCCTGATGTAACTTGTTGGCGGCACTACAAATCGCTCTCCATTTTGGCCGAAGAACTCAATTGAAGGCGCATCTTTTATTCTTGAACAGTTAACAAACAGTTTTGGTCTACCAAACCGAGTTGTTTCATTGCGGACGCCCAATTGCTGTTTGAGCAGCGCAAAATAGCGACTGTCTACTGTTATGTAAGAAGTTAGAGTAGAAAACGAGAAAACAGCGTTTGACGGATAAGCAACATTCTGGTCGCCGAATTGAGATCTAAAGAATTGAAAAGGTTATTTGAAACAAACAGTTCTGACAAACCTGTTCAGTTTAAAGTCAAAAAACCCGTGAGAACTATTTATAACAGTCATTGGCAGTCTTGTCCATTCTTTGGCACAATTAGGTAAAACTTTAGGTTCTCCAACTGTTAACATTGCGTCAATGGGAGAAATCTCTATTGTTTGGTTTGAACTGAAAAGAGTAGTTTTTACACAAGTTGACTTTGATTTAAAAGCTCACTTTTCTTCGTGGATGTGCGGAGTATATAATGTGAAAACTTTCGATCCACTGTGCAGCATTTCTCCTTGTGGCCACGTCGTCATATTGTCAAGAAGAAAGCGATCGATTCCGAAGATTCCGTCAAACGGGACATATAAGTTCAATTGAGGATCATATTCAATGGTGCCGAATAAAAGGCGTCCCAAACTTTGATTTTCGTGCACTACCAAATCTCGATACAAGTCCAAATCTATTGTTTCCAAAAGCATATTTGAAGATGCGATGTCTCCAACAAATTCGGACGTATTTGATTGACTAAAGTAATCAATGTTCAAAATCAATAACAACTGACATTAAAAGGACTTACGATGCTTTGTAAATTTGAACACCGGACCCTTCTGCACTTCCACTTGCTGGCCCTTCCGTTGATGACTGTTCATCGTTGTCGTAAACCCACAAGACAGCAGATGTTATGTCAAAAGCAAGCTCGAATCGTTTTGCTAAAAACAAGTTGAGTACTTTAATTTCAAACAAAGCATTTTCAAAACAAGTTGAATGCATTCGTTGAATAAACCAATTAAAAGCTCACGTGGCGTTCCGATGTAGAATATCGACGTGTAGAAGTGTTTTTGCACTCTCAACGGATAGTGTACAACATCTACAGTGTTTGGCTTGTCCTCTCCGTTCACTTCGCATTTAAATCCACAAAATCCACAAACTAAGAGTAAAAAGTGTGAAACTTTCATCTGCGAAGGAAGGATGTTGAAAAAATGAATTGTCAACGAGCAAGAGAGGACATCCAATTGATTG
This sequence comes from Aphelenchoides bicaudatus, assembly GCA_024699845.1. Taxonomy (NCBI): domain Eukaryota; kingdom Metazoa; phylum Nematoda; class Chromadorea; order Rhabditida; family Aphelenchoididae; genus Aphelenchoides; species Aphelenchoides bicaudatus. Next base: position 76,641 of record JAMPIN010000017.1, on the reverse strand, counting down.
GATGCGTCGACACGGGATTATCCTTTTTGGTTGAGTGACTGGTTATAGATGTTGGGTGCTTGTTTGGCTTTTTCAGTTTAAATAGTGTATATGAGCGTCCAAGTGTTTAAAGAAATCGAATTAGACATAATAAGTTTTGTAGTCGGTACCGTGCGGCGTTAACTATAAATTGTATTGTTTGCAGAGTTTCAATTATAATTATAAAGGAGTTCCACGTAACAGGCACGGCTTCTAATTAGTGTGACTTTTATTAGTCGGCATAACAAAACTGTCCTTTGATAAACATTGACTTTAAACATTGATTGAGCAAAAAGGTAACCGGAATTGTTGTTAAGAGAACGCAAATTAAATAAGTTGTCGTGGAAACTGTTAGGTCATAATTTAATTTAAAAAGCAGCAAAGCAAAGAACTCATACTGTAAATCTTATTCAAACATTCAAACAGTGCAGACAACCAGTGATCAAAACAAGGTCCAAGTGTTTAAAGTCTACTTAGCTTAAAAATAACCTGCGTAGTGTTGAAATGTTTTCGCAGAAAGCCGAAACGATTGTCTCTTTTTGCGTTCAAAGTGTTGAAAGTTCTACAAAAACTGGTTGTAAATGGAATTAAGTGAGCGAGTGTTCAAGGTTTTTAAAAGTATTTAGGTCGTTTGATGTTAATGTTGCCACAACTTTCAATGCCATGTTTATTTCACATAAAAACAAAAGATCCGTATTCAACATTCGTTCATTTGAATCAATATCCTGGAGCCAAACGAGGCGGAGGACAGTCGCAAGAGCCGGGAGCGCCTAGAAATTGATAAAATTAACTTAAACAGCTATAATATCATGCCTTGATCGCCCTGTCGACCTGGATTGCCAGGCTTTCCTATAAAGTTTTGGTTATCACAACACAATAACGACTTTTAAGTTTAATTACCGTTGATGCCTGGTTGACCTAAAATTAAGATATATTACGGACAGACTTTAAATTAGCTTAACTGGCGGCCCCGGAGGCCCGATGGCGCCCTAAAGTAGTTTTTGAATTGTTTAGTTCCGAATTTAAAGTGTTCAAGATGTTCCTCTAAATTCAAACCTGTTTGCCGGGAGCTCCTAAAAACGTTATTTATTCACATTCATTTTGTTTAAAACTACCATCATTTCCTGGTTTGCCCGGAGATCCTGCAATTGTTAAGTTAGAACAGTTGAATTTATAAGATTTTACCAATTTGGCCGGTCGGTCCAGGTCTGTAACGTTAAAAACATGCTTTAAACAGTTTAATAAACAAATATTACCTTCCAGCCGGCCCAGGCCGACCTTGAGGTCCAACTTCAGTGCGATAAGTTCCAGGTTCTCCAGATGCCTGTGAATTTGAAAGTTTTAAGTTGCTTTAAAGTCTTTTAGAAACAAATCACAATCATAATTGCAAATATATACTTACTCCAGGTCGTCCAGGTTGACCTAAATTATCGGTTAAATACGCCATGTAAATTTTAAAACTCACCAGGTGGTCCATTCAATCCTGCAATCGAGTTAACATTTCAACCGAGTTAACATTTCAAAATCAAACAACAATTTATTGTTTAACTTTGAAATAAAAACTGATCATACCTGGCGGTCCTAAAAATCAATAAATGTTTACAGATTTCAACCTTAAAACTCATACCGCGTGGTCCTTAAATAAAGCTATTCAAAACTTGCAAAATACATATTTGTTGCACATATTCAAATTGTTGAATCAATTCAATCAACTCAATTCAATCAATTCAATCAACTCAATTCAATCAATTCAATCAACTCAATTCAATCAATTCAATCAACTCAATCAATGTGCATTTTGCAAAGTTTGAAACTAGCCTTGATCGCCCGGTTTTCCCTGTAAAAAATTAGTTAAAGATGCAAGTTAAAACAATCAACTTACATCTTCACCGTTTGGCCCAGGAGCTTAAATTAACAATTTATATTGTCTAGAGTGTTCGAAACTTACCTCCAATTGATCCGTCCGGACCGGGAGCGCCCCTGAAAGTTCCACAATGTTTAAAATAAACAAGATTTGCCTACTTGGGGCCTGGTTCTCCTTGCGGTGCTTCACATGGACATTGAGGCGGGAACAAAGAAAGTGGATCTGGACCAGGTGGAGCTAAGCAAACAATTTAACAATTGAAACGACTTAAATCCAAAACCTGGAGGTCCCTGCGGTCCTAAGGCGCCTTGTTCACCGTCCAATCCAGCTAAAATTCACAAAACAATCAAGAAGTATGTTTTAAAATGCTTACGGATTCCGTCGCGACCAGGCGCTCCTAAAATCGACACTTTTATTCGAATTGCACCAATTTTATTTACCTGGCGGTCCCGGCCTTCCTCGCTGGCAAGTACAACACCCAGTTGATGGCGTTTCAACAAATTGGTCTTGTCCGTAACCGGTTTGAGGTGCTGGACGCTGAGTTGTAGTCGGTGGAGGTCCATATGATTGCTGTTGAGTGTAAGATTGTTGTGGTTGAGATCCGTAAGAATTTCCAGATGAAGTTCCATATTCCTAAAAAAAGTAGATTACCTTAAATCCTCTAATAACACGACATCGCTCTATTTTTCTTTTAGGCTCTATTAGAAGATGCCGTTCAATAATTAAAGCTCATTTTAAATGTAAGCAATGTTCTTGTTTAGAAGTTGAAAAACGTTTGAAGACATTTTGAATAAGTTAAAAGACATTCTTGAAAGTAAACATGAAATTTTATGTTTGAAATGCTTTTGTTTAGAAGTTGAAAAACGTTTGAAGACATTTTTAACAACAGCATTTAACGTTTTACTTTGAATGTAAGCAATATTTTCGATTAGAACTTTAAAGACATTTCAAATGCAAGCAATGCTTTGTTTTGGATGTAAGCAATGCTTTCAGTTAGAAGTTTAAAGGCATTTTTAACAATAGCATTTAACGTTTTGTTTTGAATGTAAATAATGTTTTCGATTAGAAGTTTAAAGGCATTTTTAACAATAGCATTTAACGCTTTGTTTTGAATGCAAGCAATGTTTTTGTTTTGAATGTAAGCAATGCTTTCGATTAGAACTTTAAAGGCATTTTTAACGTTGTTCAACAATGCTTTCGATTAGAACTTTAAAGACGTTTTTGAATATGAACTTTAACATGCTTTTAAAACGCTTGCTCAACAATTAAAACTATTAATTTTAAAGTGTCGTTCAATTAGGTATTTAAATAACTGCACAAAAGGTATTACTTGTTTTTGAGCTCCTCCACCATAATCTTGTCTTTGTGGCGCTGATTGTCCGCCTCCGTATCCACTTTCAACCGGATCGTCTCTCAACTGCATATCATGGAGACGACGAGACCAGAAGTCAGCAATTGTATCACGTTTGTGCAGACGCTGTTGGTTGATTACTAAACGAGCAAGACGTTTGGCAGCTTGTTGATTACCAGTGCGTATTTCAAAAGCTTCTCTCCACATGTCTCTCGATCTTGTCTGGAGTTTTAACAACAATTAAACTATTCAAAAGTGAATGAATCAATTTACCTTGCAAAAGTCCAAATCTAACTGAACATTTGACTCCAACGTTTGAACATAATGCAGGATCAAGGAGAAAGTGATCAAAGAAGCTGTTACGGCAACCGTTGAGAAAACAGTAGCAGCAAACGCCACAGGTTTCAAACTTTGACGCCTAAGAAGCGCCTGCTTGTCAGTTTCCATGTTTGCTGAACTGGAAAGAATAAGCGAAGTTTTAAAATTCCTTTCTTCTCGTATCGCGCTTTGAAAACTAACTGTAACATTTAACTCAACTCCATTTCCAAGATTTCTAAACCCGCATACAAAAGACTCCAGAAAACAATTGCGGAGATCCTCATCGGCGGATTACATAAAAACAACACGACGGCAAAGGAATCCGGTCTGCTTCAACAAGTGGTTGCACCTTAAACGAACAGACGCAATTATACGCGCAGCGAATAATCTGCGCAAAGGGACAAAGTGAATCCACGGAGGAGGAGAAATGAGGGCTAATAATTCGGAGCCTAATTGGAATTATGGCTTTGTAGACGAAAGAGATGGTGAATCCGGAAACGAAAAGCTAATCGGATGATTAAAACAGTTATTTGAGTGTCTAGATTAAAAACAGAGTGATTGGATTGTCTAATTAGATGAGTTTGATTAAAAAAGCTAGTTGAGTTTATTCTGTGTCTAGATTTCGACGCACATCGTTCCGCCGCATTATTCAGTTTTATGTTGTGGATTTATGGTATGGATTTATGGTGTGGTTTTGGGTGTTTGCGCGCAATATGAAAACAGTCAACGACGGCGCAGAATCGACTGTGTAAATTCAAAAATAGACTTTAAACACAGTTACGATATTCTATGAATCACCTCCATCAAAGATCAACAAAAACGCCCTCGTACCACAATTAAAATAACTCCACAAACATTGCAAACTTATTCGTGTTTAAACAGCTTGACGAACACAAAATTCAAATAAATCAAAAAAAGATGCACAAAAACTGAGCATCAAACATTGAATGAACTGAGTGCATTTTTAAGTTCCATTTCAAAGTTATTCAAACATTCGAATACAATTTGAGAGCAATCAAATGAATATAAAAAGTAATTGAATTTGATATTGACTAGTCTAATTGAAATGAATAAAGTTTTGGCAATGTTGTTAATGAGTTTGTTTGATGTGTTAAATGCGTGGACAATGCCGGAAGCAAGGCTGACGGCTGTAAGTTGTTAGGTTTAAATAAGTAATACAGTTTTAATTTTAAGCCTCAACTAATTCGTTATTGGAAGTATCCAGTTGAAGTTCGCAATGCAACGACGGAGGACGGTTACATCTTGGAGATGCATAGAATTCCGCGTGGAGTAAACGGTAATCTTTATAGTGTCTACACAACATTCTCAAATCATTTAAATCATTTAAATGCTTTTATTAGGTTGTTAAAAAAGTTTTTTCGTTTTTTTCAGCGAATGAATTTTAAAGCCTTTTTGTTGAAATTTTGCTGTGTTTTTAATATCATTTTAGAGCCCGAGTCCTTGCGCATCTAACGATATAATCATTGCATAAGCCTAAATTGCAATAGCTAACTAAAAGTGTAAAATGAGGCATTTGCTTTGGTACAACAATTTAGAGTCCGTAGATAACCTTTTAAACTGTATTGTTGTTTATCTTAATAACTTATCTAAACGCCTGAGACGTGACAAAAACAATTAAGCGAAAATCCGAAACTGAATGTCAATAACCACTCAAAGATGCATTACTAACTTTGATCAATCAACTTTTTTGATTCGAGAAGCAATTCGAGTCGATCAACTTTGATAGTCAAAATGCGTCACTGTAAAATGTCCCAATTCTTTTTCTATTATGATTTTTACGCGTTAGGCTATCAAATGAGCTATTAATTATGCAAAACATGGCCAGAAAGTTACTTATGGGTTTTAAGCACTTTAGTTAAAGTTGTTTGCAACTTGGATTTCCAACAATAGTTTGAACTCAACAGTCACATAAGCTATGTATCAAAATGTGCGCCTAGTCCTCAGCTTTCAGATGGTATAAAAATTGTCCAGCAATATCGAAAAAAGTATGTCGAACTAAAAAAACGAAAAAACTTATTTAACAACCTAGTAGGTCGTTTTGGAAAGTTGAAAAGACCTGTTGTGTTCATTCAACATTGTCTTCAATGTACAAGCAAACACATGATTATGAACTTGCCTAATCAAACATTGCGTTAGCTCTTTTAAACATATTTTATCATCAACACTTCTTTTAGCATTCATATTGGCAGATGCAGGCTTTGATGTCTGGCTTGGAAACATGCGAGGCAATTTGTACAGCAAATATCATGTTAAATACCGTCCAGATTCTCGCGAATACTGGAATTTCACACTAGACGAAATGGCTAAATACGATTTATCCGGTCAAATTGATGAAGTTTTAAAAGTCACCGGACAGGAAAAGTTGCATTATGTTGGACACTCACAAGGAACATTGACAATGTTCTCAAAACTTTCAATGGATCCCGAATATGGAAGAAAAGTTAGTTAACTTGTGGTTACTTTAATTGTCTGTATCTTTGCAGTTAAAAAGGTTCTTTGCTCTTGCTCCAATTGGAACTATCAAACACGTTCAAGGTTTTATTGGCTTTTTGGGACGCGATCTTTATCCGGTGATGGAAGGAATCTACTGGCTTCGTCCATATTCGTCGTTTGCTCCCGAGTTTCTTGAAAAACTGATTGAAGTAGCCGGACCTCTTATCTGCGGAGCCAATGTTGTCGACGAGGTTTGCCGCAATGTCATGATGTTAATTGTAGGGAAAAGCAGTAATCAACTAAATGGAGTGAGTTTCTTTATGCTTTTGGCAATAACATTTAAACTCTTTAGACAAGAATGGACGTTTATTTGTCTGATATGCCTGGAGGCACGTCTACAAAGGTTTGAAGACTTCTTTTACGTGTTATCATTCACATTTGCAGAACATAATGCATTGGGGTCAATTAGCCAAATACGGAACACTTCAACGTTTTGACTACATGGACAAACACAAAAACTTAAAGCAGTATGGAACGGCAAAGCCTCCAAAGTATGACTTCAGTCGAATCAAAACTCCAATTCATCTGTATTGGTCTTCAAAAGATTGGCTGGCAACTGAAAAAGACATAAACGAGTTTATTTTGAAAGACATTCCGAAACAATACATTGTTGTAAGTTTTAAACGCATGACTTTGCAATTTCAATTCCAGACTAACAACAAATTGTCTAACTACAACCACATCGACTTTATTTGGGGTCTCCGTGCTGCAAAAGAAATATACTATCCAATGGTTCAAACAATGAAAGAAGATGAAAGATTGTCGACAAACAAGAAACAAAAACACAAGAAACAAAGACACAAAAAGCAAAAACAAATTTGTTGAAGTTGTTGATTGCAATAAAGCATGTTTAAGAAGCAATTTTTGTAAAATTGAAACTTTTTTCTGCATGTCGCGGATTTTATGCGGAATGAAAAAATTTTTTATTCAAAACGGGGAAGCCCATACGTTAGGAAATGACTAGGAAGGAGGGCGACGGATCCGGGTTGGTCGACTTGTCCACTAAGACTTCAATTCCCATTACTAAAGAGGCAAACATCATTTTTCGAACTTTTAAGATCAGTGCCGCTGTGGTGTCCGGCTGCACGTATTTTGATTTTACGGAGATTCCTAGCTAGTGCAGGCCTACAAGTTTTGTGTTTACATATATAAGCCAAAATGTCCAGCACATAAGAAGTACTATGAATACAGTACAAGCGGATTTACTAATTTTTGTCAATGTTTTTGAGCGTTAGTATACCAGATCGATTTCCACCCAAATCCTGAGCACAGATTCTGGCAGCTCTATGCGTTTAGCACCTTATGAGCGAAAAAAAATTAAAAATTTGACGGTGCCGCAAAAAAATCCGTCCTTGAGTTCGGTATTAGCATGAGACAAATTTTTGAACACTTTACCCCAAAACATAGTCTTTTGTATTTCTTTAAAGACAAAAAGTCTTCCACATTAATACTCAGTAAAAACCAGGCGTGTAATGTGCAAAAATTATCAACAGATTTGGAGTACATGTCCGGATACATAACAAAACATACTACTTACAAATGTCAAGTCTTTGATAGGATCTTTACTGTGTTTTGACATAAATTAGCACTTATCTATTACAGCTAGTGCTAAATAAGCATTCCTATAACTTTTCAGTAAATTCGCATGCAAACGGTTAAACATGCAGCTATGAACAAGATGTGACCTTACATCATCTACCTACTTTTCAATAAGCCATGCATGAAATTACTTTGTTTTAAAGCAAAATAATGTTTATTTGTTGTTTTTACGCATTATTTATAGCAATTAGCGTTTTTCCATCTCAACAGAAAACTGTGATTAGGCTGAGGAAAAACTATCCATCGGTGACCGGACTTGTTATTCCTTTTCCATACTTCTTAATTTTTGTTTTTCCCACAATGTAGAGCAAGCGACGGCGCACATTTTGATACACAACTTATGTGGTTGTCGGATTCAAACTATTGTTAGAAGTACAGATCGCAAACAACTTTAACTAAAGTGTGTAAGTAAACTTCCAGACTACGTTACTGTATATTTTATAGTCCATTCAATAACCTAACACATAAGATAAGAAGCATAATGCAAACAGAATTAGCAAAGTTTACACATCTGGTGACGCATTTTGACTATCAAAGTTGATCAACTCAAATGTGCTTCGTTGAATCAAAAAAGCTGCTTGATCACATTTGTTAGCACATCCTTAACTAGTTATTGACATCCAATTTCGGACTTTTTCTGCATCATGTTTATCACGGTTCGAGCGTTCAGGTGAATTATTAAATAAACAACAATACATGTTGGAACAGCATCAATGGAGACAAAAATGTGTTATTTGAGGAAGTGATTTGTCTTATTCTACATTGGCATCGGTGTCCAAGACATACAACGGTGTTTTTATTTAAAAAATAGTTGAATATGTTTTAAAACGGCTTAGGCGCCGTAGTAGACTTAAAAAGTGTTAGTAACATCAATGTCCAGAACTTTTCCGGTAACACTTACTCAAAACGTCGTCCTAAGTTAACCAAGGTTTTCTGGAGAGCAAGTTAGTCAAATCTGCTTGCTAGAATGCTATGAAAACTGCGTTGGCCGGACAATCAAGTTATTTGTTTTCAAAAAGCGCCAAAAATCATTAATGCTTTATGCATGAACATCCATGTCACAAATGCACTGTTTAAAAACTTATAACTTACTTAACAAACTTTGTGCGTTATTTGAGAATTTTTATTGAAATATGCTTCTAATGCGATCTATAACATTTTGAAGCTATTTTATCCCAACAAACAGGTCAAGAAATTTATTGGGACTTACTGAGTATAAGTATCCTGTTTTGTCATGCATCCGGACATGTACTCCAGATCGCTTGCCAAATTTTGCACATTACACATCTGGTTTTTACTAGGCATTAGTTTTGAGATGTTTTTGCCTTAAAAAATCTACAAAAAACATTCATTCGTGACTAAAGCTATAAGCGACCTTTTTGTGCTAATACCGAACTCAAGGACGGATTTTTTTGCGGCACCGTCAAATTTTTAATTTTTTTTCGCTCATAAGGTGCTAAACGCATAGAGCTGCCAGAATCTGTGCTCAGGATTTGGGTGGAAATCGATCTGGTATACTAACGCTCAAAAACATTGACAAAAATTAGTAAATCCGCTTGTACTGTATTCATAGTACTTCTTATGTGCTGGACATTTTGGCTTATATATGTAAACACAAAACTTGTAGGCCTGCACTAGCTAGGAATCTCCGTAAAATCAAAATACGTGCAGCCGGACACCACAGCGGCACTGATCTTAAAAGTTCGAAAAATGATGTTTGCCTCTTTAGTAATGGGAATTGAAGTCTTAGTGGACAAGTCGACCAACCCGGATCCGTCGCCCTCCTTCCTAGTCATTTCCTAACGTATGGGCTTCCCCGTTTTGAATAAAAAATTTTTTCATTCCGCATAAAATCCGCGAAAAGTTTCAATTTTACAAAAATTGCTTCTTAAATTGTTGTTACAGTAACGTTTAGAATCCGGATCTTTTTCATCGAAATGCAATTTTATTATATCGTCCCGTCATTTAGGCCATAAACCTTTCGCCGATTTTATGATTTTCAATCTTTATCACTAAAAGGAATACATGTGATAAAGCAGCCGGAATTGAGCACTCCTTTTTCAAAGCAATTTTATGCGTTTTTTGGTGTTGCACATCCTGTCGGTCAGCTTTTATTGAACGGCATTGATTATCAAATAAAGAATTCGTTTGCTAGATAAAAATACAAACTACACTCAAAACAACATGGAACTTCTTGTAATCTTCAAATATGATGATTTACATTATGTTTAAAGGGTCAATTAACGCTTATTGCATCAAGAGATCAGCAAATTGTAGCAACAAAAGAATGACAATATCTTTCAGATACAGCCGGAAACAATTAGAATTAACAAAGTTTTATCACTGCTTTCTTTTCGATAACAATCAGAAGAAGCAAAGAGTGTGCAGAATAGAACTCAAACCATAACGTATACACAATATCACAAAACAATAAACTTGAGATTATTTATCATCATTTGGAGTTTTAAACATTGCTTAAAACTCTATGTTGAAAATGGAGTTTTAAACACACGCAATTCAAACACTACAATAAAAGAAACAACGTTGCGCTGAACAAGCTACATTTTCGTTGTGATCAACACAATCTTTTGAACAACACGATCTCTTGTGAGCAAGTTTAAGAGCCGGAACTGCAAACAATTGATAAGAAAAGGCGGTGCAAATTCCGGAAAACGAGTATGTTTGAAGAGCGTTCTTTTTGAGTATAAAAACAGAGGATGTTGACGGAGAAAAGACATTAATTTCTTTAAACGGACAAAAACTTACAGATTCCAAATGCGTTCGTTACTTGTCCTTTCTGTCCTTGCAATCTCAATCTTTGCCCATCCGGCAGATATACCAAAAAGTGAACTCTTTGACGACGACGCTCAACGTGTCTTGAAAGCTTTCCAATCAAATGGAATCATTCCGGATGTTTTGTCAGTTGCTGCCAAGTCTCCGTCTGGCTTTTTGAAAGTAAGTTTTGTGCTGATCAACAGCAATATTAAATTAATGTTTAGGTCAAGTACGCCGGGAAGATAGTTAATCTTGGAACGATCTTGTACCCTGACGACACAAACAACCAGCCAACAATATCGTGGGACGCTGATCCAAATTCCTTGTACACCGTAGTAAAAGTAGATCCTGATGCACCAAGCCGTGCCGATCCAGTTATGAGAGAGTGGCGTCATTGGATTTTAGTCAATGTTAAAGGAAGCGATTTGTCAACTGGAACCGCCATCACTGAATACAACTCTTCAAGTTTGTTATTTTTAATCAAACTCGAAAAGAATTGGATGTTTTAGCTCCGCCTCCAGGAACTGGATATCATCGTTATGTTCTTCTTGTCTACAAACAATCAGGCACTCTTACACTCGATCCTTTGGATGACAACAATCGAGACGGCTTCCACATTGAACAGTTTGCTCAGACTAATAACTTAGGCCGTGCAGTTGCTGGAAATTTCTTTCTCTGTCAACACGATTAATTTGGTGAAATAAACAAGTTATGCAATAAAAGAAATGTTTTGTCTGAAAGTAAAAAAGCTCTTCTCAAAAAGATTGTTTATTGATTTGTCAACAAGACTGTTCGTTGATTTGCAAATAAGCTCTTCTCAAAAAGACTGTTTTATTGATTCGTTTGAAAGTCAACAACACTCAATTCGTTTCAACTTCTCACAATTGAAGAATAAATAAGCTCTCCTCTCAAAAAAGAGAAGCAAGTCCAAAATTTATTTAAAAGTCAATAAGACTTCAATACCAACCTTAAAATTTCAAAATAATTGAAAAAGTGATATTGTTACTTCGTTGTTGCTTTTATGAGCTCTATGCGTAAACGCTTTTATTTAGCACCATTAAAGTAGCACAATGAAATAAGATCAAATAAAATGTACAATTGAAAATTTAGCAACAAAATCTCTGATATTTACACAACAATTGCATATTTACATGTAAAGAACTTTAAGATCTTTAAGACATTTAGAAGTTGTTTAATAACCAGGCGCTGTTCTCGGAGGAGGACACTTGCATTCTCCGTGAGAGCCCTGAACTCCATCCGGTCCACGGTAACCTTTTGCTAAACGGTCATTTTAAATTTGCCGTAAAACCTCTAATACAAGAACATGTTCTTCTGTTTTTCAACTCAAGCTTTTGATTCGAAATCATTCTAGTAGAAGTTTTACGGTGTTTGTTAATAAAACGTACCACCAGGCTTTCCGACCAAGCCCCCATCGCCAGGATCGCATAAAATTGAACGAATAAGATGGAACAAGTCTTAAATAACCTACCAATGTCTCCGGGTTCACCGTCGTCGCCTATATGTTTAATTAAAATAGTTTATAAGTGTAATTCATACCCGGAACTCCGTTCGAACCTTTCTTGCCTGGCCTGCCGCGCTGTAAATTGGATTAGTTTTAAGAAATGCTAATCAAACACAATAATTACTTTTCCAGGAGGACCAGGTTCACCTAAACAATGATTTAGCAAGTTTTATTCAATTAAATTATTACCTGGAGGCCCTGGTTGGCCGACAATTTCATTTATTTGACCCGGATCACCAATTGCACCCACTCTGCCTACAAACAAGCAATATAAACGTTTCAATTAAAGTTTAAAAGTTGTTTACCAGGCAATCCAGGTTCTAAACGGTTGTTTTGTTAACATAATAAAAAACAAAGACGTACCTCCAGGCGGGCCGATAATGCCGGGAGCACCTCTGAAATTAACGTTATTCACAAATATAAAAGCAATCTTGCCTCGGTCCAGGTTCTCCAGTCTCTCCACGATCTAAAAGTGGATTGGATTCAATGGCAACAATTAAAGCAAACCTCCAGGTGGACCTCTCTTGCCCCTATCACCTTTTAAACCGGATTTGCCCCTTTTTCCCGGGATCCCAGGTGGACAATCTTGACAAAACTCCTTAAATGTATGGATTGCGTTAAAGATTTAACACAAACACTTCAAAATATTCAAACCTCTGGCACTGGAGCAGTAATTGGAGATGGAGCATCTAATCCGTCTAAGCCCGGAGATCCAGGCAAACCTAACAAGTGATTAGTCAAAGACGAATTTAACTGTAAACAAACCATCGGGTCCGTCGTCGCCTCTGTAATTAATAACAATTGAATTGTACATGTTATTATTCTTTACCTTGGTCCAGGAGCTCCTTTTTTGCCAGGCGGAGATTGACCACATCCACAACATTGCTGTAGCTGAGGCAAAGCTTGTCGTTTATTCAATTCATGTCTGTTGAATACGGTCTATAAACATTATAATTGAATAAAATGATTGGAAATATAAACTCACTTCAGTTCTGCTGATTTCGCGCCAAACAGTTGTTGATCTAAATAATTATTTAACTCATAAAACTAATCTGTTTATTACCTGAATCGACAAAAGTCAACTTTGTCGTGCATTTGTGTCTGTGCTCGTTGAATGTGTGCATAAAGTAGAGGAATCAACAAAACAATAACGGAAGTTGAGATGGCCGACGATGCTACTGCATACAATGCCAATCGTCTCATTCGAGATATTTCTTTTTGCTGGAACTTTGCATCGGAAGGGTCTTCGTCTTCCAACATCTTCACTTAAAGCATGTAAGTTGAATGACTTTTAAACGAGAAATCGCGCCATTTCGTCTACGCAATAAGCAAATGTGCGTGGGATTTCAATCGGCTCTCAAATCGAGACGACGAAATTTCTCGATCAAACAAACCACTTACAGATCTTTGAGCGTGTTCCGAAAAGCGCAGTTTTTAAACGTTATCATTTTATTTAAAGTTTAAATTGCACGTCGAACCTTCAAAATCATGCAAAAAGATCACGTCATAAACATAAACCGAAAAACGGAGCTGCGTCGTCACTTCAAAACAGTCCATCTGCACTGTTTCACGAATGTCGCGCAAAAATTTCGAAACCACGTTCAAAACACACCACAATCGTCAAACATCGCGTTCATAAGTGACTACGCGACAAGTGAGTTTATGTTGCAGCAGATCAAAAGATTTGTTGCATTCGGTGATTTAAAATGTATTTAGACAAGAAAATAAATGAACGTAAAACTCCATAAACTGATGAAGCGCCGAACGAGTTCAAAAACTGACACCTGCGTGGAGGCTTCCTCGTATGCGCCAACTGCGGCATTCAATTAGGGTTTTGCGCTTAATTGCATATGAACGGGGGAGAGGAATGAAAATTATTAACGGATACTTGAAGAGGATGAGGGCAATGAGTTGGAGTTTGTTTAGCTGACGAAACCAGTTGTTTTTTGACAGGCACAACACATTCAATTAAACGCACTTTAAACACATCTTAAACACACACTTTTAAATGATCTTTGTTTCCAGTATTCAATGACATCAATTAATTGTTTCTAGTCATAAATCGATCACATTTGTGTGCCGTTTATCCGCAAAAACGTAAAGTGATGAGGCAATTAGTTTCTAAAGTTAAATTATTATTTCACTATTTTTTTATTGCAAGTGATCTTTGTTGCAACATTTTGTATTCAAAGCAAATCCAATTCCTCTGGAATAATTGTATTCAAAACAAATCCAATTCGCACTAAGAAATCACGTTTCTTCTTTTTACGTAAAGATGCTACACTTTTGCGTTCACTTGCTTCACGGACAAGCAAGCTATAAAACATATTGTAGTTTGTCAACTGACAGCTATCATGTGGCTGTTTTTAACATTTGAATAAACTGTTTATTAATTAAAAGTTTGTTTAGTCCATGGAAATGTTTTGTGTTTGACGAAAACTTCTTTTGAACACAAAGTAGTTTGTATTGTTTGTTTTGTGCTTTGAGCAGCAATTAATAAGTTTAAAACTTAACAAACCCGGTTACATTGAGACCAATCACACTGTCTAGCATACTCTATATATAAAGGACCAAACAGTCACTGTTTAATTTGGTGTTAATTACACGCGCAGTTAAACAAAAAGTTAAATTGATCACTGCCGCATTCAATTCTTTTTGGTCAGCTGAACGTTCAACTTTCAAGTAGTTTTGAGTGCAATTGCGCATGTAAACAGTTGTCTAGAAATAAGTTTATTTGTGCATAACTTCCGCGAAATCACTCCTTTTGTATGTTCTGAGCATTTGATTAAAATCGCCACAAAAGTCAATAAAACTCGATCAATCTTCTCAAAACTGATCAAAACAAAAGCAAAGAGCATTTTCATAATCTTTCCTTTTCCGTAATTGATAAAGAAGTTGGTGGTCGACAAATGATTTTTGCCTTATTGACTGTTTTTCTGTCGAGTACATTCGTGATACACTTGAACATTTGGACCAATTATTAATGTTCGATCATCTCGTTCAATTGTTTTGTTCATTTTACACTTTTCAGACCAGACATGTTGTTACTTGTAGCATTTGTGGCCGTTTTCTCCTTTTTCTTTTATCATTTCTACTGGAAACGTCGTAACTTACCACCAGGACCTTTTCCGCTTCCATTTATCGGTTTGTTTTGATTAATTACATTTATATTTAAAAACACTTCCAGGAACTCTTCATTACTTGATTGGACAATCTACCGGAGAGGAGTTGATGCTGGGATGGCGCAAAAAATACGGAAAAGTCTACACAATCTGGCAAGGCCGCCAACCAGTTGTTTTAGTCACAGAATATCAAGCAATCAACGACGTGTTTGTAAAAGACGCGGACAATTACGTCAACAGAGGCGTTGAAGAGGACTTTTTAGTCGAAATTCAAGGTGAGTTTTTGAAATTGTTGATGTTTATCTTTAAATCACTGTATGTTGGTGATTTCAGAAGAATTGGGAATGAAATCGAGTAAGAATATTTAAGCGTGGCTTTTAAATTGCAAAGCTTTGTTTATTTGCTCAAAAAACTATGCAAGACGCTCATTGTTTTCAGGCGGAAAAGGCGGAATCTTCTTTGCAGACGATGGTTTGTGGCGCGAAAACCGTCGCTTTGCCTTACACGTTCTACGCAATATGGGTCTTGGAAAAGGAATTATGGAGGAAAGAGTAAGTTAAGCCTCTTTTGCTGTGTGCTTACAATGTTTTATTAAGATCATGGAAGAGGTTCAAACTCTGTGCACTCGCATTGATCAAAAATCTCAAGAACACAGTGAATTTCAAATCAATCCGCTAATTGACTTGTCTGTTGGATCTATTATCAATTGTTTGATGTTTGGTTACAGGTAACTTCTAAGAATACATTGAATACTTTAAAAAGCAAACATTTCCAGGTACACAGATGATAAGTTACCGGAGTTTTACGATCTAAGTAAACGTGCGAGGTCTTTCATGCAAGTATCAGCTGATCCCTTTGTTCTAATTATCCAATCAAGTGGATACATCAATTTCTTCAAACGTTTGCCATGGATGCGCGAGAAGTACAGAAATGTAATCAAAGCCAGTCGCTATTTGCTGGACTTCTTCAAAACACGAGTCAGCGAATACAAAGTAAATTAGTCATTTGTTGGAAATTACAGAACTTTCAATGTTTTCAGAAAGAGATGAACGATACGGACGCAATTGCTGAACCGACCGACTACACTCAAGCCTTTTTGCAAGAACAACAACGCCGCAAACTCAATAATGACAATGCCCAATACTTCACTGACGATCAGTTGATTTTAATGCTCTTTGATTTGTGGGTGGCTGGACAAGAGACTACTGCAAACACGTTGGAATGGTGTGTTGCTTATCTAATTCACAACCCTGACGTTCAAGAACAAGTACACAAAGAGTTGGATCAAGTCGTTGGATCCGACCGTTTGATTACAACTGCAGACAAAAGCGATTTGCCATATGTTTCGGCTTTGCTGAGTGAAACTCTTCGAATAGCCAACCTTGTACCCCTTAACATTCCACGTCGTGTTGCTAAAGACACAACTATTGAAGGATATTTGTTGAAAAAAGATACATGGGTTGTTCCACAAATCTCTCTTGTGATGTACGACGAGAATGTGAGTCTTGTAGAGTTTGCAACAAGATTTAAATTTACTTGTAATAGATATTTTTGAACACATTTAGGGATTGTTATAAGTGGCTATTAGCAACAGCATTGAATTTTTGAGTCTGAGTGTTTAATGTAATTTTAAGCTTCCATTTTAAGATGCCATTTCATTTAAGCGTCTCCTTCGCAGCTCTATTCTTTAAATGCTAGTTTAGTCATAATTTAGTGTTAGAGCAGTAAAAATAGATAGATTTTTATTGACAGTTCTAAATTTCTAACGTAAAAACACTGTCTGGAGAGGCAAAAAGTTTGCCTCCTAGCAGGATTGAACTACTGACCTTTGCATAACCGTTAATCTGGTACAAGTGCAACGCTCTACCACTGAGCTAAGAAGGCACTGTTGTCGGCTCCCCACACGTTCCAAACATAGAGGGAAACGGCTGCACACTCAAAAAAGATACGCGCAAAAGAGTATGTGTGTACGCAATCGGAAGAGAAAAATCGTGTGAACTAAGTGTATGCACTCTCATTCGAAAATATATACGCACAGCCCGCAATCAAAAACCAAGCTGTTCATCGAGCCGGGCAGTAGTAAGGGTCAAGCGTGTACAAAATCAATCAAAATTGAAACAACAAAGCAACAAAACTTCTTTCAGGTCTACAAAAACCCGAGAAAGTTTGATCCATCTCGTTTCTTGGATTCCAATGGTCGTTTGTTACGTTCCGACGAGCTTGTACCCTTTTCAATTGGCAAACGTAATTGTTTGGGAGAAGTACGCAGAGCTTTAAGCTTGTAAAACAACATGAATTGCTTTTAGGGTCTTGCACGCATGGAGTTGTTCTTGTTTTTGGCTAACATATTGAATCAGTATAAGGTTTGCTATTAACTCAACACTTTAAAGAAAATACTTGCAATTCCAGTTTCTCCCTGCTCAAAAAATGCCCGACCTTACGCGCTACATGGGAATCACTGTTCGTCCACGAGATTTTGATTGCCGAATTGAGAAACGCCATCAGTCATGAAAACAAATCAGAATATTTTTGCAATGTGTTGTGAATAAACGTTATCCAAAACATTCACTAGCCATTCAAGCTCGTAAACATTAGTTAGATCATTTTATTGTTCTATTGAATTTGCAATGAAAGTTGTTTGTTGTTAGAACTTATTTAAGTTATTAAACGTAACGTTCAAATAAACTCTCAATTGATTAATGTACATCCGTTAGAATGACATGTCAACCGCCCAGGTGTTCTGCTTTCCACTCAAAAACAACAAATGTGCGTTCATAAAAGAGAGAACGCCTTGACTTCGGCTATTCAATATGCCAAGCTAAAAATAAATCGTGTACACTTGGTTTTTCTCCACGTCCCTGGCTTTAATTGAATTTTTTGGGAGATTAGACGTGGGCCTATTTTGGTCGGCTTTTGTTTTCGGTTGAGAATGTAGGCGAGTATTAAAGGTTTCTTTCAGCTACTTGAATGCGTTAATTGAATGAGTTTGTTAACTGCATTTCTTTATGTAAATTCAAGTGACTTTAGTCGAAAATGTGAGTGGTTTTTCGGTTGCTGTTAGAGATTTGTCTATAAAGGATAAGTGATGTAGAAACGCTTTTAGCTCTGCGTTTAGTTAAACACACAGCGAGACAAAAACATTAACAAAAAGTTTCAAACACAAACTATTCTTTACTTGTTGGTCCACCCTGTAGATTTCAAAGAAAAGCAATCTTAATTGTATTTCCACACGCAAGTCATTTGTTGGCAGTCTTGTTCAAAAGTTTTAAATTGTTTTTTGACCTTTTCACTCAATTACCTCCACTTCACTAGCCAAAAATTCCCTTTCGCAACAAGCGTTCTTTTTTGTTCAGTTGGCGGTGTTCCTTTTTGTCCCTTTGCTTCTTCGTTTTTCTGCCAACAAACAACCTGCGTCAATTCTGCGCCCGAACACAAATAGCCAGCCGTCCGTCCATAAATCTCAGTCGAATTTTTGGGGTGCTTTTAGTTTGTTAACACTGCTTTGATGTTGAAACCATTTTGTTGTTAACACTGTTTTGAAGTTTGTTAAAACTGTTTTGACGTTTCAACCTTTTTGTTGTTTGAATGTCCTTGGCGCTCAATTCCACACTAGTTGAAAGACACGTTCATTCAACTCTTCGACTAATGCTTTTTCTCGCTTGCTTTCTGGAATTCCCCCTTTTTAATGGGCGTCGTTTTTGATGCGAAACGGTGAGTTCGCCTCTCGTTTTTATGTTTGTTGTTGTTTGGAGTCGAAATGAATGTTGGAAGTATTGCGGTTTGTTTTGAAACATCGAAAGAACGAACTATTTTTGATGCTTTTCGTTTGGTAAGTTGTAACTGCTGCCAATTCCTCAAATCCGCTCGCCATTCAAACACATTTTATGGCTTTTTAGAAAGCGCAAACCCCGTTCCAAATTAAAGTCCCCCTTGTTGCTAGTGTGTTCAGGGTCTTAAACGGAAAATACGAACGCGCCAGTTTGTTATTCGCGAATGGTTGCCGCTTTTTTGTTTTTTGGTGTGTGAGTATTGCGGTTTATACTTGCAGGCCCAGTTAAGTTAGTTTAATTGAAAGTTAGTCAACGTTAAAATTGCTACTTTTGATAAGAACACTTTTTATGAATTAAAAGTCTCAACAGACTTGCAAATAGACCCTTATGTCTAGTGACTAACACATTCGTTTCCTTTCGTCATCTCTCGATAGCGTCGATTTTCTTTCCACAAAGTGTATCAGCGTTTTTTTAAATTAGAGAAGGCCTAAAGTTACGAAATTTACGGTCTTAAAAAGCTTTCTTTCTAAATAGGAATTTGCTGAATGTTTACGAGTTGATATGCTTTTTAAACAAGTCATTCAAAGAGATTTAGACCTCTCAAAATCTGTGCACCGCGAATAGCCATTCCTGAACGATAATGGCGTCTCGTACCAAAAAGTCAACCACAACTCGAACTACTGTCACTCGAACCACACATTCAGCTGCTGGAGCTGGAGACAATGAGTAATATTTCCAGTTTCTTTTAATCATTTATTCTGATTGCTTTCAGAAGTTATGACAACGGAGACGACAGCCGTTCCAGTTCTCGCCGTTCATTTCATTCACGTGCCGACGAAAAGAAGGCACTTTCTGACTTGAATGACCGTTTGGCCAACTACATTGAAGTAAGCAGCAAAACAATCACTTTAATCAACCGCTTTTCAGAAAGTCCGCAGCTTGGAACTCGAAAACAACCGTCTTCAAGTACAGATCCGTGAGACCGAAGTTGTTGAACGTCGTGAACGCGAAAACTCCAACAACGAGTTCAAACAGAAGATCAATGACTTGCGTAAACAACTTGATGCCGCCAATGCTGGACGGAATCGGTACATCAATTGCTTACATCATTTACACTTGCTTAAACTTTCAGAGCCGAACTCGATCGCAAAAAGTTGGAAGCCGAAGTTGGAGACTTGCGCAAAAAATTGGAAAAGGCGGAACGTGATTTGGCTGGCGCTGTAGCTGATCGCGACGCTCTTCAAGATCGCTTAGCTCGTGCAAACTCCGACCTTAACTCGTCGAACAGCCGTCGCATTCAGCTTGAAAAAGACCAGACTACATTGCGTAATGATTTGGATACTGCTTTGAAGGTAATAACAATACACTTGTTTCAAATCAATTAACTTCTTCGTTTTTAGCAAAACGACGCTTTGAAGACTCAATTGGAAGATGAGACACTGTTGCGCTCTGAATTGCAAAACAAAGTTGACGACTTGTTGGAAGATTTGCGAATGGAACAACGCAATCATCAAAATGTACTTTTTATCATTTTAAATGCGTTTTTATCATATTTTAAGGAATTGGACGAAGTCTACCGCAAACGTGAGATTGAAATGAACACTATCGGAGAGCAGCTACAGACTGACTACAACAAAGAACTTCAAAATCAAATTCAGCAGTTGCGCGCCGAGTCTGATGCTCGTATTCGTCAATCTCGTCAAGATACCGAAGACAAATTTAGTGACAAATTGAAAGACTTGCAAGACGCTCTTGATTACAACCGCGAACAAGCTCTCCAGCTTCGTCATCAATTGAGCACTCAAACTTCCACATTGTCTGAGTCGGAACGTGAGCGCAATGACTTGAATCGACGTTTGGATGCTTTGCGCTCTCAGCTCAAAGATGTCGAAGGTCGCTTGCAAGCTGCAAATGATTTGGCCAGTGCGAAGGACGATCAAATTGCTGATTTGAAGCGCGACATTGCTCGATTGACCGCAGACTACAAAGACTTGATGGACATCAAATTGCAACTGGATGAAGAATTGAGCACTTACGACATGTTGTTGCACGGAGAAGAGTCTCGGTAAGTTTTGTTGAGCGAAGTCGACTGTAGTTATTGATTAAACGCTTTTAGCCTCAAACTTGTTACGCCGGAGAACACTGCTGACGATTCTGAAAACTTGCGTGTTAGTTTTGCCGAGCCTCCAGTCAGTGCTTTGCGATCTCCATCTCGTCTTTCATTCAACAGCTCGGGTGGTGGCGGTTCTCCGCGTCGTGGAGTCAAGCGTCGTCGTTTGGCTGAAGAAGAATACAATGACTATCCAACCAGGTAGATATCATAGTTGTTGATTAATTGACTAATTATTTCTAGCACTTACGAACGCCGAACTGATTCTTTCCGCACTGTAAACAAAGCTGACGGACCTTTGAATATCGATGCTGTTGACCCGGAAGGCGGCTATGTTCGTTTGGAGAACAAAGGAGATGAGGACTTGGCATTGGGTGGCTACAAAGTGATCGTTAAAGACGGAGAGCGTGAAGTCACCTACAAATTTGGCCCTAAATTGGTTTTGAAGCCAGGCAAACAGGTCACAGTAAGTTATTAGCAGACTTGTAGTTATTATTTACTTCACAACATCTTTCAGATCTTTTCCGCTTCGTCTGGAGAACGCCAACACTTGCCATCTCACAAATTGGTTCTTAAGAATCAAAACTGGCCAGCTGGAAACAACTACCGCTTGACCGAGGTCTTCGATGTCGACAATGAGAAAGTTGCGCACAGCGAGTCTTACAAAGACGGTTCCGGACACTCAATCAACAGAGAGACAGACGAACGCTGCTCCATCATGTAAACTGAGCAATGAATAACTTCCGCTCTAAATTATTGAGTTACTGATCTTTTCAATCATGGTTAAATTTTTAAAAAAAGAAAAACTTCTTCTATTGTTTGTTGTTGTTGTGTGTTTTAAAGATTGATTCAAGTTTTATTAATCTAACACGTTTCCACTGATCCCATTCGTTAAATTGGTCTATACATTCTCTTCCTCCTCGTTTCTCTCTATTTATAATTGCTTACTTGAAGCTTCCGCATTAAATCCGATTGTTGCACTCAGTTGTTCAATTGTTTAAGCAAATCGCAAGTTGTTTTTGAATAAACTTTGTTGGTGTTTTCAACTTTCAACAAACAAATAAGGACTTCAAATTGCAGTCAACAACAGATTAAAAGAGACATAGAAATGATTCTTATTTTTAGTTTTAAATGCAACTCTTGTTCTAATAGTTTTGTTTATTTAATGACTAAAAGAACAAACGTGTTCAATTAACATTGAAATTAGAAAGTTACATTATAAATCAAACATCTCCGTCTACATAACATTTAATCATTGAAAGTTGAATAGTTTAATTGCATTTGAATAACAAGTACTGTTTTATCGACATCATGCCACAAAGCTGCACTCAAAATAACTGATCTTTCAACAAGATAAAAGCAATTTTGTACATAAAAGTGTTTGCTTCTTGATTGGATGTTGTACTTTGTCTCGTGGTGCTCGAATATTTGTTAGGTGTCACGTTCCTCTGTACAAATTTAGATGCATCTTTGTTTGAAAATTGCTACATTGGAGTCGGTACACGTTGTACACTTCTTTTCAACTGTTCTAAAGACATTACGTATCCTTAAACTGCAACATATATAAATTGCGCTCTTCGACTGTGATTGTCTTTTGGTCTAAGTGTACAGGAAATGTAATCTAACAACTGTACATAACCTTCACAAAATTGTATCTCCACTAAAAGTTGCCTTAAAGACGGTTTTCAAAATGAATTTATAGTTTTGACGCAAACAAATTGCATGTTGATTGTTGTTTTATTTATTAACTTTTAGTAAAAATGGCTGCAGGAGTGTTTTCTGATCCAACAACAATGGAGTTTACTGGTATCCTTTTTGCTTCTTTGGCGACTTTTTTCATCCAAATGTACATCACTGTTCAAATTATAATGTTCCAAAAACTGCGACAACGTTTATCTGCAACGATTCAACTCAATGTTTATTTGTGGGTCGCTAACAGCTTCTCCGGCTTTGTTTATTCTCTGTACATGCTGCCCAGATTGGGAACGCCTAAGAGCGGTAAGATCAATTCAATTCAATTGTAATTAATATTTTCAGGAGCTTGCGTTTTAATTCTAGGCAAGTCTTTAAATCCTTTACAGTTGTTTGTTGAAGCTTTTGTGCACTTTGATTTCTTTAAAAACAATCATGCATTTTAAATCGTTTACAAGATTGCCCGGTCTAATCGTTTTAATGTTTAGGCGGAATTTATGTGTCTATAACATGCGCAGTCAGTGTGTCAATTTTCTTTATGATGCTGGATCGGATTTTTATAATTCTTTTGCCGTTAAAGCATAAGTTGTATCGAAAAAGAGTGTTGATCTCGATGTACATTGGTTGTTATTTGGGAGCGCAAGCAATGGTTGCATTACTTTACATAAATGAGTGGCCACCTGAAGAAGTTACAGGTATGCGGTTAAATTATAAACTAAATTTAAGTGTTAAACCGTTTCCGGCTGCAATTCGCTTCTTTGTATGTTCAAGAGCGGAAAAGGCTTTTCGGGAAGCGTTCTGAGAATCATAATGGGATCGTTAAATGTCGTTACTTCACTGTTTTTTGATTACAGTTTGTGGAAATATACAAGTGGAACCACCACACAAGTCCATTTCAAACGAGTAAGTTGCATTAATAACACTTTATGTTTAAACTTCTAATTAAGGCAAATCTTCTCATTTTTATTGCCGTCCTGAGTGAAATCATCTGCAACTTCATTCCTCATCTGCAACTTATGTTGAATTCGTTGGGATTCTCGGTCACCTTTAGAATATATCCGACTTTGATGATATCAGTTGATGGAATTGTAACGGCACTCATCTACAAGTTCATAATCAATCCAACGAAGTGGCAAAAGACGGCAAGTTTGAGTGTTCCACAAGCAAGAAGTGATTTGTCGTTGCCAAGAGTGTCATAATTTGGGTTTTGATTTGCTTAATAAATTTTATCGTGTCGATTTTATTTTTTGAAGTTGTTACATTTTAAAGAACGCAAGTTCTCTTTTGTCACTTTTAATCAAAACTCAAACAGTTATTGTGTCAATTCTAGCAGCTAAATTATTAAAGTCTAAATACTATACAATAACTTTTATAATGTCGTGGCAGCACTAAATTTTGTATTCAGGAAGTTAAAGCGTAACGAAAAGTGAACAACCGGTGCACCTTTTAATGATGCAAGAAGTTAAACGTTTTGTTTGAACTTCGTTAATTATTAATGTTGATGATGGTTGATTCTTATAAAATTTGTTACAGTCTGGAAGTTATTTTACCTATTTTTATGATGCTTGCTTATTACCGTAAAGTCTTCAATATCCTTCTATTTTTCGATAGTCAAAAATGACAGTCCGGATAATTGTGTCTTCATAAAGTACACGAGACGACCTCCCAAATTCTTGTTACTAAAAACAACAAATTCATCACATTTGATGATTAATGAGCATTACAGTGTGCAAGTTTGCTATTTTCCTTTCAAAATCACAGAAACAACAAATCTTCAACCATTTAAATGACTTTCTTCAGAATACAAGTCCGAAGTGTAGATACTTCATGAATCAGAAACCTCTTTCGGCGAAAACAAATCAGGAAGATTAAATTTTATGTGCTTCAGACAACTTCATTGTCATTTGTATCTTCATTCTTGCCGTGTCGAATTTTTCGAGATTGTTGCTTCCTTTTTCGAACCACTTGAGGAAACACTTCGCTTGCGAGTACAAAGCATACTGTTGAAAATGTTTTAAGTTTGGGATGTTTGATAGTTTTTTGTTGAATGATGTGGAAAATTAATAGAGTTTGTATCTTTGAATTTAAGATTGAATTCATTAGTGAGAATTGTATAGTTACGGTTAGTTGACACTTCGAGTTATTTGAGTTGTTAGTGCTTTGGAAATGAGTACGCGAAGAAGGTACGATAGTTTTAGCAGCCACTTTATAAAAACAGTTTCAGGGAAATGTTTGACCTAATCAACTTAAACGATCCAATTTTCTGTCAGTACATCGCTATACTTCTTATTCTTTCAATAACGTTCTGCATGCACACCGATTTGCTAATCAAATGCTTCCGAATAAAGCTGACCGAAACCCGTTTGTCGGCAAGTGTTATTATAAATAACATGTTTTGGTCAGTTACAACGGCATCTGGAATATGCTACGTTTCTTTTATGTCCTGGAGTTTCAACGAAAAGAAAAGCGGTAAGTTGTTTGATCGTATTCATTTAATAAAGTCAGTTTAGGCGTTACTGTTTTAACTTTGGGTGGAATGTTTGCTTCGTTGACTTTCGGGCTTTCTTTATCTGTCATGTTCCTTATGCTTGAACGTATTTACGCGTTACTGGCTCCACTTCATTACCGTGAGCATCGGATCACGTTCGTCATAGTTTCGACATTTGTTTGCTTGCTAATTCCGACCTGCGTGTTCAGCTCTCAGTTATACAGAGAATGGCCTATTCTAGAGTTTACAGGTTGGTGCTGATCTTCAAACTTTGTTGAAACAAAAAGGCCAGAAATTTGTATTCTAGTAGGTGGGCACGCTTTTTGTATTTGAAATATTTTAGAATGCAATACTTTGTTGTGTTTTCAACGTTCTGGAGGTATTTGGGGAAGCATACTCAAAGGAATGATTGGCGTCTCTAATTTGTGTGTAAGCGCTCTGTTCCGACTTACACTTTATACTCATGCAAATAGAGTTCTAACGGAGCGACAATTTAAAACAGTATGCTTTAAATGTTGATTCCTTTAAAAACAACGCAATTTCAGGCTAACTTTATTGCTTGGGCAGCTGTTTTCTCCGAACTGTCATTTGTCTTCTTTCCTCAACTGCTGATGACCGTAACGGCGTATTTAAACATTCCAATTTGGCAAAAACTCGGCAGTTACGGCTTCTTTATGTTCAGCTTGGATTCTTTGTGCACGGCAGTTTTCTATCGCATAATCATCAAACCGAGATCTTTACTTAAAATAGCTGCAGGAAATTCATCCGCAACTCGCTTTTAATTTTAATGAATAAATACTTATTTCGTGAAGTGATAAGCAACAATCTAAACTGCATTCCTCTTTAAAACGAACGCAGACACTAATTGCTTTTGTGAACAAAAAGATAAGAAATGTGCATAAAGTAAAAAATGCAATCAAAAAGTGTCAAAAGCAAGAATGAAACTTTTGTTGCTTTTTGCGTTTTTCCTTCTTGTTGCAAATTGTGAGTTGAATAAAAATGACGTGATTCGAATTCCGTTAAAATCTCACTCTGTTTCAAAACATGTGTTAATTGAACGACAGCAAAGACGCCTTGCTAAATGGGGCAAAGAAGCTACAACTTGGCCCAAATATCATTCAAAGTTTTTGGAAGGTCAATACAAAAGTAAGAAATGAGAATGCTTTGATTAATTAACGTTTCTTGTGTTTAGATGATTACATAACTACTGATTTGTCTTTTGGAACGCCGACTCAGAATTTCACTCTTATGGTGAGCACAGGCTCTTCGCGTGCTTGGATTTTTGGCAAAGGAGCGGACGGTGCATCTACTAAATCAAAATATTATTCTCCAGAGTAAATAATTGTTAGATTTTAAAAGTTCATTTCGTTGCTTAGAAGTTCTTCAACGTCAGACAAACTACAAGGCAACTTCCAGCAATTTGATGGCTCTTTTAATGTCTCATCTGCCTGGTATGCAGATGTAATGCATCTTAATAATCATCGTTTCCAAGATCAAGCGTTTGGACTTGCCAAATCCGCCAACGACGATTTTGATGTCTCTTTTCCAGTTGATGGATTATTAGGATTGAATCATTTCGTTCCAACAATTTACAATGAAAGTGGAGAGCCAGCATCGCCTATCGACAACTTATTAGAATTGATTCCAACAAAGTTCTACACAATTTATTTGGGAGAGTGAGTCTTTTAAATAGACATCATTTTAATTGTATTGTTTAAATTGTTTAGACACGTTTCACCAAGCAAAGGATTTTCTAACGGCACATTAACATTAGGCGGAAATGACGAGAAGCACTGTTCTAATTCATATGAGTTTCATGATTCGCTTGTGCCTGTACCTGGAGATTCTCGTTTTGCTTTGGAGATTAAATAGCAAGCATTTATTACGTAAGCAATTAATCAAATAGTGTTTAGTTTTGAATATAACCAAAGTACTCTTTATTCTACACAATCTTACGGATATTTCGATTCAAGTGCATCAAGTTTAATGCTTCCACTAGAAGCTCTGCAACAAGTGTACAGCATAATTCAGCCAAATTACAATTGGAATACCGGCAAGATTTAAACATTTTAGATGCAAAACAATCTCAATTTAGGACTATATTACGTGCCGTGTAATAGCGCCAACACTCTTGCATACTTTGAGTTTCATTCAACTAACAGTCACTTTTATGTTTATCCAAACAACTACGTTGTGGATGTATGTTTTTAAGTTGTGATCAGTGTTTTATTAACTTTAGGTTGATCTCGGTAATGGAGAATGCGCCTTGGCGTTGGAAATGCCAAGCGAAGGATACGCCGATAATGTTTATGTATTTGGAACACCTTTATTTCGCCAATTTTGTGCTCAAATTCAAACAGACACAAATGCTGTAAAATTGTTTTATCTTTAACTAAACAATAAAGTCAAGTAATAGTGCCGACCATCTAAACTTGTTTAAATATCCAATGAATTAAGTAGCAAAAACAGAAACCTGATGGGCTGGATCCACTTTGTTGGCATTCACTTGCTTGGCCAACAAGAAGCGGTAGATAAAAGCAACGGCTAACAAGTCAATTCCTCCAGCAAATGCAGAAAAGTCTCCCAAAGAATTCCAAACCGGTGTTTTTGTCACAGCAGCAAAGATTTTCAAGAAGTGTGGAGCAAAAACTAACAGCACTTCCGAACAAACTGACAATCCAACGACCAGGTTTATCTAGGTAGTTTTTGCCAATTTAACATGTTAAAAGCTTTGTTTACATTCTTGAACTGACTGGAATTTGACAAAGTTGTTGCTAATCGTCGTTTCAATATGATGTAGAAGGTGATCGACGTCGCAACTGCTACTAAACCCAAAACAAGTTTGCCAACGCTATTCGGAAAGCCACCTCCATTTTTGAGCAAACAAAACATTATGTCGCATGCTGGAATTGTAATGTTTTTAAATACTCTTAAATAGTCAAACTACCTGTGTCTCTTTCAACTGGCCACTCGGCAACCATTTGAATAGAAACAAAGAACGTGAAGGCGCAGAAACACATAAAAACTTTAAACGAGATGAATTTCAAATAAAATCGGCGATAATTGAGTCCCACGCACAGAGCTAATATTCTGTCAACTGTCAGCAACATTGTTGAAGTGCATCTAGCAAAGTTGAGGCCTCCGAAGCAAGTGCTTGTAATAAACATAAACTGACCTGAAAATAAGTGAAGTTAATCAAACACTAATTAAAAGAACTCGCCATCTTTTCTGTAACTCAACATCATCATTAAATAAAAGAACAAACACATTCCGTAGGCGCCACAAATTGCACACAACGCCATGTTTATTAGCAAAGCAATAGACGATTTGGCTAGCCACTTACATCTCCAGCAACGAAAGAATAAGTCGGTTTGTGACCAAAAAGCAATCATCGAGGCAAGCATTAAAAACATGTACTGGTGGAAGATCTGCCAATTGAATGGAACGACTTGAATCATCATTTTAGTGAGTATTTGAATGGTAAATGCTAACTGCTTGTAAAGACTAAAAATCGTTAGTGTTTAGACTTTAATAATTTAGTTTCTTTAACACAACAAGTGTTTGATTTTGATTAAAGGCGACAAAAGAGAATTCAGTTTCTTTAAACAACTTCAAAAAGGTATTGTAAGTTATCTCAAACTTATCGACGACATTATTTCGATGTCGCGGCAGCACTAATCTAAATTGATATTTGAATGCTGACTGCTTATAAAGACTAAAAATTGAACCCTTCCACGGCAACAAAGTGTAGAAATGAGTAGTGTCATCAAATGCTACAATTTTTGAATCCCCTAATTAATTTAGTTAGTTGAACGTGATCAATGTGCTTAGAAATTTGTTGTGTGTTTTTATTGTGGTCCAAATGCGTAATCAATTTATTTCAACAAAACAACTTGTTATTTTTGGTTGAGCAAACTCAATATGTTGTTTTCTGTGTCTACTTTAACACAATATCTGCGGAATAATGGAATTCCAAACACGAAAACATCATTCGAGTATCCGAAATCAGACATTTCCAATGCCAGTACACAGTTACCATCTCCGAGCCCGATGTCGACAATAAAATGTTCTTTATAGATGATAAAATCTTTGCCACCCGCACCCACGATCCGTATGTGTTGAAACGACGTTTTTTGATCGCACTTAATAATATAGAGACCGGTATCCAAATGAAAATTATTCGTTGTGTTTGTTAGTTCGTAGATCTTTTGTGCCGCAGACGCTGGAAACATCACACTAGATATGTCCAAGTCGACATATCCGTCGACATAGCCGGCAGCGCTTGTCGAATAAATTGTATCTGAACCATATTGTGCGCTAAAACAAACATGGTCTTAATAAGGATGCCCAGAAATTACTTGCCTGATAACTTCAAATCCATATGTAAGATTTGCTGACGCACTTGACAACGGATAACTTTCATACTCCCCATCACAATTCTTGTTTTCTTCGCCAAATGTTATACTGCCACTTAAATGTGCTTGGCCCGGCACCAAATTTCTAAAAACACAAACATTGATTGGCAAAGATTGTAAGTACTTACGGATTTAAATAGATTGTGTAAG
Source organism: Aphelenchoides bicaudatus (assembly GCA_024699845.1). NCBI lineage: Eukaryota > Metazoa > Nematoda > Chromadorea > Rhabditida > Aphelenchoididae > Aphelenchoides > Aphelenchoides bicaudatus. The sequence goes on along the minus strand of JAMPIN010000017.1, from coordinate 46,933 downwards.
TTTTAAATCCTTGTGGAGCTTTCTTCATCAAGTTTGATATTACGGACGTCGGTTCTCCTTTGCAAGCGTCTTTATAAGAACTGGACGGCAAATAACCAAGACCTAGCACTCCATCAACTGGAAAAAGAACATCATGATCATCGTTGGCGGACTCTGCAACTCCAAATGCTTGAATGTTGAGACGATGTCCATGAACGTGCAGCACGTCAGTGTACCAGTCAGCTGAGACATTAAACGATCCGTCAAATTGTTGAAACTTCCTGCGAAGCCATTTTAGTGTTGTTGAACTACTAAACAACAAAGATAACCAATAACATTCAACAATTACTTACTTCGAAAAAAACTTGGAGTTCGTAGATGCGCCGTCTGCTCCTTCTTTAAAAACCCATGTACGAATGGATCCTAAACCTTTTGTTATTTGATTGGATAACTTGAAATAAACTTTACCTGTACTTAACATGAGCGTGAAGTTCTGGATGGGCGTTCCAACTGCTACGTCGATTGTGACATAATCCGCTGAAAGCGCAAACAGTTAACGTTGATACTTAAACATTCTTTATTTCCTTACTTTTATATGGTCCTTGAAGAAACTTAGACTTTCTGTCCCATTTCGCCAACCGTTTTTGTTGATTTGCAATTAGAACGTCTTTTGGAATAACGTGGTATTTTAGTGGAATTTGAAGGCCATGAACACTTTCAATAGGCGCCGAGTTTACTGTAAGGAACAGGAAGGAAAGCAAGAAAAGGAACATTCTTGATGCAATGAAGACGGTCTTTGCTGGTCTGTTATTTATAACTTACATTGTTTATCAGTTTGTCTTAGTCTTTCTTGACCTTCAATTACTCGTTTATGCGTCTTTTCGATAATTCGTTTGCGGGGAAAGAGTATTAATTTTATGAACTTCTTCAAATGTGCGTATTTTTGTGTTCGTGGAATCAATTGTTCTTAATGGCAATTACGTTATTTCGGAGTTGCTTATCAGTTCTTATGAAATGCACAAAACTAACGTTTTTCGTTAATGAACTTGAAAGTGACTTTGAATATCCTTTAATTTAAAGTGATTTTAAACAATTCATTTAAATAAAAACGAATAGACTAATCAACTTCACTCAATTCTTAAAAACGAACGCAAATCCTAACAACTGATAAACAATCAATTATTGCGTTGTGCGACTACAATCCTTCTTCATCGTTAAACTGTCCACCAAATCCGTGGCTCGAATTAAATAAAAACAACACTTTTGATTCAATAATTTATTGACTTAAACAAACAACAACTCAACAACTTCAACGTTTTCGGCGCAATTTCTGTCTCAGAACTATTCTCACCCGGGAGTTGATTTCGCAAGTTGCCCATTTCATCTGCTTCATCCACTTTGTTCAATTCCATTTGATTAAATTCACCAAGCAAGTTGTTGTCTGTACCTCCAGCAAATGAATGAATGCCCAAACGTATGCGATCGGTCTTGTCACCACGGAGAAGATTCGAGCTCTTTTTCAGAGATGCTTTGTCGGCAGCCTTTTGGAGAGTCTAAACAAGTAAAATAGTTAATTATCAACTTTTGTTTTAAAGACAAACCGGATCGATGTTGAATGATTCTGTTTGAGTAAAGACTCGGCGAAACAAAGGATCATTTGCCAATTTAGATGCTTCTTCTGGAGTCACTTGAGTTTTGCGCTTTTGTTGAAACAACTTCGCTTGATCTCTTGAAATGTATGGCATCGGTTCGTACAAAGTAAACTTTATGTTGCCTTGCTTGTCAATTGTTCCTTTTTCTACTCGTCCATCTGGCGCATAACGAAGAAGAACATATGGTGATTCAGCCGGACTAGATGGCGTAGTTCGAGAAGTAGAAGCAGCAATTTCTAGAATAATTATCATAATTTTGAAATGAAAATAGCCGTTAACTACCTTGATCTTTTTCGGCTTTTGTCTTCTTGTGTCGCTTCTTCGGTCCTTGCAATGGCACTTCAACTGGTTCTTTTGGCGCTTCTGGTGGATTCAAGTAGTCAGGAAGCTGATCAGACTGAACTTCGCTCGGAGGAACATAAAAGATGTTGAATGTGAAATGGCCGTGAACGCTGTTTCCTTGAACTTGCAAGTACTCGTTTAATGTCTTTCCACGTTCAAGTTCCTGATGAATTAAATTCAAATTCTAAATAGACAGATGAATAACAACTTCTAAACATTAAAAGTACTCACTGTCTTGTCGTCGCCGTTGATTGAGTACTTCTCTTTGATGAAGTTCAAAATTGCTTTGGAGTTCATTCCTTTCTCCTCATCTGCTGTAGTCAAAGCCTCGCAGACCATTTTAGGAAAAGTTGGTGCCTTTTTCTTGCCCATCTTTGAACTGAAAAAACAATAAAGAGAGCTGATTTAAACTTTAAGCGCAAAAAGACGAACGCTGCGAAAAGCACTTTGTTGTTGTGAGAATTTAAAGCTGTGCTAATTGACATTTTATTGAATCACGCTTATAACAATGCAAATTAAGCTTTTGGATAAATATGAACACCAGTTAAGAACCAGACACAATCCCAAGCAGGCATAAGTCATACATAATAAAAACGTTCCATTGCATCAATGTGCTTGCAAAGTTAAAATGCTTGTTGTAATCAAACAATGTAATCATTAAATTGTCTAATATTTAACTTTACGCGGAAGTTTTAAAATAATGTTACAACTTTTTCACCTGTTTTCTACAAAGACGACTACAAAATCAATTTATTCCAGCAAATATTAAAATTAAAAGTTATTGCCGGTTGGAACTCAGATCTGTGTGAATATTGGACGTTGCCTCATAAGGCGTAATGTTGACACGTTTGCATATACGAAAGGCCTTCAACATGGGATCAATCAATTGTTTGTATGCTTGCTTCCTGTAAGGTCCAACGAAGATGACTGTTAACCCTCCATTAACGAAGCCATATAGAGTGACAGTTAAGAAGCCGGCTTGGATGTATATTTTTTCAATTGATTCGTGATGGATGATCTTATTAACATAAATTGTTCCTGGGATAATGAGAAGAATCAACGGCGAGATCAGCTGAACAAGTAAAAGTAGTGTAAACTGTACATGAAGTTTGTAAGTTGATTTGGAGAACAAAGAAGCGTGATTTCGCAAATATAGCAAAATTCCAACAGCAAGGACGAAACTAACAAGTTCAGCAAGCAGTAACAACGAACAAATAAGATATAACAGGATTTTAGTAAGTGGATCGGTTGTGTCGACCATAAAAATTGTTTCATTTTCTTTAACAATGTCTTTAACTGCGTCCCATAAACTAAAAAGACTATGTTTACAGATTTAAATACTCAAAAGCCTTACTAATAAACATGAGTGTGCAAATAGATTTGCTAAAACAAAAACGATTGACGAGATTACTTTTAAAGATGACTCACATCTCTCGAAACGTTTATGTTGTAATAAGAATAACCAATCATCAGTCCAACTGAGTATCCAAAAAGTTGAAAAGCTACTAACACTGGAAGAGACATAAATATATCGTAATATCTTTTAGTTAACGGCAGTGCAAATGCTCTGTAGAGCAGGCAATAGATTTGAATTGCGATGATCAACGCGGCGGATCCCAAAGCTGCACATCCCTTTAAACAATTCAATTTAATTAGTTGAAAAGAGTAAAACTTACAGATACAATGCATGCCTTCTCGGAGATGTAATTACATACCCCCTTTGAGTGCATAACCATTTTAAATATAGGTGAAGGCTGGACAACGATTCCGAGCAGAACGCAGAAAATAACGTCCCACTGGAGTAGGAGAATTAAGAAATATGAATAATGTTTCATCTTCTTCGGCGTGTGAAATCGAATCAAATAAGCAACATAAGTTTGTAAAATCAAAGTGGCTATTGTAATCGAAAACAAAGAAATTTCATAAGCATCGTCCAACATAATGATGAAAACGAAATGAAAGCATTTGACTTAAAGCCGGGAATATCATCGCATAAATGTTAAGCTCTTAACAAAAAGTACGTAAGCAATTATCACCTGTTCCTCCTTTGCAACTCCCATTTTGGTTACATTAAGAACTCAAACTTAATTTCTCATTCAATGGCCAAAGTTTACATTAATAACAATGATTCCTGTTTTGTATCTTCTTTATAAGTGCGGAAGTAATTGTTTTAAACAGTTCGTCTCCCAACTGAAATGTTTTCTGTCTGTAAAACAAGTGTTGCGGTAAAAGCCCGATTCCAGTGACCGAAAATGTTACAAATAGGATCAATCAGTTGCTTTCTTGTTTGTTTTCTAAAAGGCCCAACAAAGAATATCGTCACAATTCTAAAAACACATTTAAACAACTTAATCGATTTTTAAAACCCGTTGAAAAAGCCGTAGAAAGTGAGCGTTAAGAAGCCGACTTGTAAGTAAGTTTCATCAATATATGCGCGGTTGAGGAAGCCTCGTATGTAAAGAATAGCCGGAATTGCCAACAGAAATATAGGAGAGAATAACTAAAAACTATTTTAACAACTCTTACAAAATTGAGCATGCCTGGGTGGCAAGAAGCAATGTGAACTGGATATGGAGTTTATAAGTTGCTTTTGAGAACGACGACGAATGACTACGTAAATAAGTAAGAATTCCACAAACAATTAAAAAGGACACAGTTTCCGCAAGTAAGAGCATGCCAATAACCAAATAAAGAAAGTTAGTAGAAAAGTCATCAAACAAATCGGTCATAAAAACAATGTCGCCAGGCTTCACTTTGCCTTCGATTTGTTTCCAGACACTACAAATGTTTATTCACAAAATAAGCTGTTCGAAACTCACTCGATAACATATGGATGAAATTGAACTTTCTAAATTGACTGCTTATTAAAGTTAACGTAAAATGCTGTTACATCGCTAGTAACGATTGCCAAGTAATAAGAGTATCCGACAAACGCTCCAAGGGAATGTCCAAACATCCAGAAGAACATCATTAACGGCAAGGACATAAAGATTTCGTAAACACGCTTGCTCGGTAAAAGAACAATGCATCTATAAAGTAGAGCGTAGATTTGCATTAAGATAACAAGCGATCCCGAGTAAAGAATTGCGCCAGACTTTAAAAAGGTTATAAGTTCATTTAAAAAACAAACACTTACAGACAAAGCGCACACATTTTCTGAAAACAAACAACAAAGACCTTTTACTTGAACAGCCATTTCCGGAAACGGATTCGGCTTAAAAAGGATGTTTATTTTGTTTTTAAATCTGAAATAACCTGCAATACAAATCCCAACATGACAGTAAACACTGCGTCATAAATCTGAAAGCGTTGAAATTGATTACAGAGTGAGACAAAAAATTGCTTGTGTTTGAAAGTTTTCGAAAAAAGACTTTTTGTGTTTGAAACTTTTTGATTGACTTTTTTGACAAAATTGTTAAAAACTTACAGTGAGAAATATTAAAAAATAGCGATAGTCTTTCATATTAACGGGGGTGTAATATCTAATTAAATATCCCACATAACATTGAGTCAGTAATGTAAACAGTGTAATGAATTGCATAAAGCCTTCATACAAGTTAGTCGCCATTTTAAACAAGTAAGTTTGTAGTTGTTAAAGTCGTTTGGCTAGTGACGAAACATTTTCACCTGTTTTGACGTTTATTCATCTTTATTACTTTAAACATTAGTCATTCAGCAAGGAAGAAGAAATTGCTTTATCTCTTTATTCAAACAACGTAGAATCAAGTAAAGTTTGTATTGCCAGAAACTCCTTCCGTAGTTCGCACATTGCTGACTGGATCCATCGTATAGACTTTTTTCCACACGCCTGCCAGTTTTAAAACAGGATCAATCAATTGTTGTTTGGCACACTTCCTGTACGTAGAGTTCTGCAAAGTTCACAGAAAAACGAACCAAAAGGCGAATGAGAAGCAAGTTCGTTTTTTACTTCCAAGCTAGTTTTTTAAACTTTCAAGTTCGTTTTTTGTGAACTTTGCGGAATCCTACCTGTAAGGACCAACAAACACTTAAAATTTCAACAATTACTTTAAAGCAAACTTGTCCAAACCTAGTGTTAAAAAGCCGTTAGCGAAGCCGTAAATGGTCAAGCACAGAAATCCAGTTTTTACATATTCTTTATCAAATTTGTGGTGATACGCGAGTTGGTAGACATAAAAGGACACTGGAATAACCAACAGGAACAAAGGAGTGGCAAGCTGAAACAAACGAGTTTAACGTCTCTTTAAATGTCTAAATTGCTTATCTGCATCGCAAGTAACACAGTGAATTGCAAGTGCAATCTGTACGTTGCTTTCGAGAATAAAGAAGAGTGCTTCCTCAAATAGCCCAAAACACCAATCACCATGATGACTGAAATTGTTTCAGCAAAGCCGACGCAACCGAATAAAGAAAGCACATAGCGTCGGGTAAATGTGTCGTAAATGTCCATAAAAAGCAACGCGTCGTCTGGATTCAATTTATTTCGAAGATCTATGTACTGCCTAAAACAAACAAAGATTGTTTGCAAGACTTTTAAAAGACTCTACAAAGTAACATTTGGATGCATTTCAACATAATCTCTTCTGTAATTGACTGCGTAGAAGAAGTAACCGATTGTTGTTTGAATTGAAAGCGCCAATATCATTGATGCAATCTTTAGCGGCAGTGAAAGATACAGATTGTAGAGGCGACGATCCGGAATAATTGCCAAGCATCGGAATAGCAAGGCGTAAATTTGAAATGTCACTACAATGGCTCCAAACCCCAACGATGCAGATCCGGACAAAACACACAATACTTCTTTGTAATAACAACAGAGTCCTTTGCCTTGAACTGCGGAGTATTCAAGTGGATATGGTTGCAAAACAATTCCGACAGTGAAAGTAAACAAGACATCTGATATCAATAAAAGAATTAAGAAATACTTGTAGTCCTGCATGTTCTTGGGAGTGTGGAGAATAATTAAATAACCGACATAAAACTGAACAAGTAACGTTCCAACTGTAAACAACAATGTCAATTCTTGATGAAGCTCCTCGACCATTTTAAGAGACTGCAGAAATTATATTTGTGTACGACATTGAACAACATCGAAGAGCTTTGAATAAAAAGCAAGTGAGGAAACTCCACAGATTCACCTGTCCTTTGTGATATTACACTTTTAAGAGGTTACAATTACGCGCGCGTTTGAATTTAAAATTCTGCCGTCCGCACTAGTGAACAATCAATTTCCCTTTTAATAAAATTGAATTTATTGTCTCGACATATTTACAGAGTGGACAAAAAAACGTTAACACAAAAAATTGTCTGTGTTTGAAACTTTTTGATTGACTTTTTTGCTTTTTGTGTTAATGTTTTTTTGGCCACCCAGTGTTTAAACAATTAAAGTCATATGGTTCGTTCAATTTTTGACAGTCCGGCAGTATGGATCGTCGACGGCGCTGAAATCTAAATGCTATAACAAGTTCCACAAACTACTAAAGTTAACACTACCTTGTGGAACGATATACGACTTGCGTTGAGCGCCGAATAACTTCGAAATTGGATCAATCAATTGTTGTTTGGCACGTTTCCTGTACGGACCAACAAATATCAACGTGCATCCGCCATTGATAAATCCGTACAGTGTTAAAATGTTAAAGCCTGCTTTTACATACAGTTCATCCAAATCGTTATGATGAACAATGAGGGAGACGACGTAGATCGCAGCCGGAATAATGATCAACACAAACGGAGGCGTCAACTAAATTAAACTAATTTACTTTTTGAGTTAATTTGTTTGTTTAGTTACTTGAACGGCTAACAAAATTGTGAACTGGAAATGCAATCTGTAAGTGACTCGAGAGAAAAGAGCAGCGTTCTTTCGAAAAAAGCTCAAGATTCCAATAACCATCAAAAGGGACACAAACTCCGATAAAAATAAGCAACTTCCCAGGGTGGCGACGTACGCCATAACATAGTTGTCATAAATATCAATAAAAAGGAGCGCATCGGTTGGTTTTAAAATTGCAGTGAGGTTTTTATACTCCCTAAAACAACAATAACAACAATAATTGCTGTGAAGCACTCACATTTCAACTGTTGGATGCATTGGAACTTCATTTCTTCTGTAATCTGACCTGTAGAAGAAATAACCGAATCCAAACGCAACTGAAAGGCCAAATGTGAAGAAAAACACTTTCGCCGGAATAGAGACGAAAAGTCTGTAAATGCGTTTAGTTCTAAACAACACAGCGCATCTGTACATCAAGCAATAGATCTGGACCATCAAAGTGCATGCACCAAGTGCCAAAGACGCTGAGGCCTTTAAAATAATCATGACAACATTTACAATGTTTAAAACTTACTCCAACGACACATGCAAACTCCGAAAAATAACTGCAAACTCCCTTGGCCTGAACAGCCAAAAACGGCAACGGACTTGGTTGTAAGTAGATTCCAACCACTATTGTAAACAGCAAGTCTATTACAGTCAACAGAAGCAAAAAGTACAAGTAATCGCGCATATTGTTGGGAGTTTGGAACGTAATCATGTAAATTACGTAGACTTGAAGCAACAGTGTAATAAGTGTAATTGCAAACAACGAAATCTCATGCCATCCGTCAAACATCTTCAGTAAAAATATGTACTTAAACATAAAAGTCTAAAACTCTTCTCCAAAATGCACCTGCACTCAATTTAATTAAGATCGGTTGCGTGAACAGATTACAAATTCTCTGTTTATTTAGTATTGCGAAAACAAAGAACGGCATTGCTTTTAAATGCTGAATCTGGTTAAAAGTCAACCGAGAGCGGGTGTTTTGTTATCTAAAATGCCAATAAACTTGTAACGTATGCATAACCTATTAGTTCTGTTAAAAACATCCCAATTAGTCGATTTGATGAAAATCTTTTATTCCTAATAGTCACAAAACATAACAATAAAAGCTATTCGTTGAGCATTTAACCGATCTATGCTTTTCGTTCTTGTAAAACTTTGTCTCTGTGCTCGCTTACACAACGTTGATATTCAAACTGGAGTGGTCGGCAATTGAGCGGAGTTTGCTTGTTGCTTGCCAGGCAGCGAAGAATTTGCTGGAAATGATTAAAGTATAGACTATTTAAGTAATCAAAGAGTACTTACGTTCTCAAGATCCGTGCACACGTTTTCTTTCTGTTGTCCGAAATATTGCTGCTTAACTTTGTTGACTGTGTCGTCAAAAGTCTTCTTCTTTTCTTCCATGTCTTCGCGACTTTCGGAATTCCAGATGGTTTGTGGTCGGTTTTGAATTTGAGAGAGTCGTTGAAGTTCATCTCGGAGTTGGGTGTTCAAACTTCGTTGCTTTTCCAGTTCGTCACTAAACAGTTTAAATTATGCGAATAGTTTAACTGAAATATACTCACTTTAAGTGTGGATCCGGAGCAATGACGATCTTTTGAGGTTGAGCTTTGGGAACTGAACTTGTAACTGCGTCGACGACTTCTTCTGAAACGGCCACGCTCTTGTATGCTTCGGGAATCTCCCACTCATCGATCATAATCGTTCTTTTAATCTCCTGGCCCTGTGCGTTACCCATTTCTGTAAGTTAAATAATATTAAAAGGTCCGGAGAACGTTAAATAAAATCAGTCTCTAGAACATGTAAACAAACAAGAACTCTTCACGCACGGCTGATCCCAATCAAACGGCAAACTGCAGAAATAGCCGAAAAAGAAGGGCCTCTTTTTTGCATGTTTCACGTCAAAAGCGTTTGTAAACGAAATGCCAAACATTCTTTGAGAGCAAGCAATCTTCGTGATTTTTTGCTTGCTTGTCAAACTTTGAAATAATGCGAAAGAGTTTGAAAGAATGTGAAAGGTTTTATTCAATGTTATTAAAACAATACACAACATGTATTTACAAGACATTTTAAATGGAAAAGACCGTATTTCCTGTGTGTGACCGTCAAAAGACAACAAATAAAGTGTGCGCATATCAATGGTTTGGATAGTGAATAGTTTAGATGTTAATAGTTAGTTGATTGTCGTTGTTTATCCTTGCTTGGCCTTTGATTTCGGAGCACTCTTTTGGCTCTTGGCTTTGACTTGCTTGGCCTTGGATTTGACTTGCTTGGACTTGGCTTGTTTTGATTTCTTAGCCTTGGATTTCTTGGCCTTTTGCTTTCTGGAGGCGTTCTTTTTGGCGTTTGATGATCCCCAGCCAAAGCATCCGCAGGGATCAAAGCATTGCATGCATTCGTCATCATCATCGTCTATTTCTGGGTCAACGATTTCTGGCTCGTCGGTAGACAGAATCTCATCAACTGGGTCTGGAGTGGTTCCCTCAAGTTCTCCACCTTCTTCTTCGCCTTCACGCTTGCGTCCCTTGTTCTTGCGGCCACGATTGGCTTTTTTGTTCTTCTTGGACTTGACGGCCTTTGACTTTCCAGGCTTGTTCTTCTTTGACTGGACAGCCTTCGAAGGAGCGGCCTCAAAGGACTCGAGGAAAACTGAAATTAGGGATTGATTAAACTGGCAGTTTATCAAAGCAACTCACCGGTCATGAGGACCAAAAGCAAGCAGAACCAGAAAATGCACTTCATTGTTGAATGGGAGAAGAGAAAATCAAATGAATTGATGATATCTTTCGTTCGATCATCTTCCTTTTATACTCAAAACTCATCCACTCAAATTGGTCAAACGAGTGGGATTAATTCGTTTAATTTGTTTGCAGAATGAGTGGGGTTGCATGTACTGGAGGAACGGATATGCGAAAACTGTTCAAACATTAGTCGGGAAGCGCTAATGTCTGTGTGGGAACAAATTGAGTCAAATTTGAACACTGTGATTAATTTGAGTGGGTTTTGTTGATGCGGTCTTTTAAATTACAACTTTAATTATTAGGTTGTCCGGAAAGTTCTGTCGACAGATTCCTAGAAAACTTCAAAAATCGAGAGCAAGCGTTCGGCATAGAAATTTACATTAGTAATCGAGGTCGTTGTTTTTGAGTTGCAAGTGCGTCTACATATGTGCCTTCTCCCTAGGCAGAACAAAAAGGGAACATTTTTTGTTTCGATGCAAATCCGCAAGAGCGCTAAAATAACTTTTTGGGAACTTGTGATTTTGGTGGATGGAGGTTGAAGAACAGCTATGAAAAAATAGAGACGTCTATAAAAACCAAATTTATGTAAATCAAACTCGGGAACAACGGAAAAGATTAGCGCGTTTTGAACGCGATCTTTTAGAACACGAACGAAAAAAGAGTGTGTTAATTTTTGAATAACAGACTTTAAAAAGTTAACAAAGACAATCAAACAAGGTTGAAGAAGTTAGCAAAAACATGTCGTGAGTTGTTTGAAGTAACTTTTAAAGTAGCACAGTTTAAACAAATCAATGCTTTTTAAAGTTAACAAAAACAATAAAACGGAAACATGCAATCAACTTTAAACATTCAATCAACTCAGTCAACTCAATCAACTCAAACAAGACCTGCAAGCAAAAACAATAAAGCAACAAATGATCAAAGATCTCGTGTACTAAAGGAGTCAACAAATTTACATAAACTTCATTCTATACGACAACAAAACAACTTCTGTGCATCGTTCTCTGAAATATGCATAATCTTTCCCGTTCGTTTTTATAAACAACAGATTGAAAACAAAAAAGCTACGTGCAAAACGCAATCATCAAACTCAACAGCATCATTTAACAACTTTAACCTTGAATTAAACAATTTGCATAGGTCAAAAACTCCACTCAATACGTGCAATTGAAGAACGTCGAAGATTAAAACGGAGTTGAATTGTTGACAAAGGTCGAAGTTGTCCGAACCTTTAAAATATGCTAATCTTTGCTGTAATTTGTGTGCACATCTCGATTACAGGTTTTTATGGCTGGACCGGATAGCACTGTTCAAACTGTGTCGCTAATCGGTTTGTATTTTTGGCACGTATGCTCTGCGGAATTTTGGACCAAGCAGGCAAGTTTTTTGCCTATGTTAATTTGCATGAATCCGCCCATCAAATTGGAAACCACTGATTGAAAGTGGGGACAAGGTGAGTATAAAAGCTCGCCTCCTCGATTGGAATTTCATATCATTCGACTTCTTCGTTCTCTTAGAAGCGGAATGCAGTTGAGAACTCTCGTTTGTTTGGCTCTTTTGGGCTTTGTCAGCGTGGCAACAGCTCATTTCAAATCTGGCAGCGACTTCTTCAAGGATGAGAAGGTTTCTTTCATCAAGCTCTTCTGTTTAATTGTTAAATGCGTTTCAGGACCGTTACAACAAATGCAAACCTTTAGTTGAAGGCGGAACTTCTTCGACTGTCGCAGGTAAATCTCCAACGGATATTGCAAGATATTGACTTTACTGTTAAAATTAGGGATTAAAACCACAACTGAAGCTGCCACCGCAACTAGTCCAAACTGCAACACTGTTCCGGTGACTTCTGAAGCTCCAACTTTCTCGACCACAATCGCTCCGACCACTGAAGCCACTTCTGAAGCTCCAACTTTCTCGACCACAATCGCTCCGATCACAACTGAAGCTGCGACTGCAACGAGTCCAAATTGCAGCACTGTTCCGGTGACTACTGTAGCTCCTGGAAACAGCACAAGCAGCGGAGAACCAACTGAATATTGTTTCTTGTTGCAAATCTTCTTGCAATTCTCCGTCAACTTGGAATACAGCTTGCAAGTTGTCTTCAAGCAATGGATTAACAAAGTTCAAGTAGAAATTGTTCAAAACTCCGCATTAACCGAATACCAGATCATTGTTGAGTTGTACTACTCTTTGCAACTTCTGTTCGTCCAATATCCGCAAATCGAGGTTGAGATTCAATACTTGTACATCGGAGAATGGGGCTATGTTTGCGACTTGGAAGGATTGGTCATTGACATCCAAACAGCCACGACTACTATCTCCATCCAACAAGTCATTACCATCAGCGGAGGTAACTTTTAACTCATTTAAATCCACTATCAAATTGCTTTTAGTTACTTGCCCGTTGACCGAAGCCTTGAATCAATGTGCTCAAAACGCTTCTGCTAGCGACCAAGCTGCCATCCAATTGTTGATCCAAAACATCACCGCAACCATCCAATTAGGCTACTCACTTGAAGTGACTCTGAGTCTCATTTACGAAAGCTTCTCCGGATTCTTTGTTCAATACCCGTCGTTAGTTAGCATCGTCTACAGCGGTGAAATCTCCGGATTCGGCATCTTGCAATCTTACATTGACATCTGTGCTGTTTACTGGAGAATCGAGCACTTTTGGATTGCTATTGGCGGTCCAGTCTCCTCATGCGAACTTATTGAATCGCTTTATGCTCTTTACACCAACCAATCTTACAACATCAGCCAACGTCAAGACTTCAAAGAGTTGCACGACACCTTGAGTGTTTACTTCGAATCTCATGTTGACATTGAAGTGCGTCTTCAGTACTTTGCCGAGCAACTTTATCAATTGCTGATTCTTGCTGAATGGGATATTGCCATTCTGTACTCAGTTGAACTCCAAGGCTACGGAACGCTTTATCAATTGATCTTCGCTTACGTCTACTGCATAAACAACAACATCCCAATTTCAAACAGTACAACTACAGTAGCTTCTACAACCGCGCCAGTTACTGCCACTGTAAGTCAAATTAATTAGCGCTTCAATCTATTCTAGTCACTTTTAGACACCAACGACCGCCAAGCCAAACGGAGATTGCTCAACAGTTATCAAAGTCAACATCTGGGCAGACGCAACCACTTTATTGCTCGACTCAATCAACGAAGACCAAGCAGACCCCTCTAGCAAATGGACCAAGAAACAAAAGAAACAGTTCTCTGGTTACAAGAAGCGCATCAAGAAGTTCTCCAAGAACAAGAAGTTGTCTGACGAGTCCAAATTCAAGAAGATCAAGAAAGTGCTTACCGGATTCGCAGGACCAGCCAAGTTGAAGAAGAAGGTTTACGCCATCTACATTCAAACATGGGGCACAATCGCGCAATACGTCAAATGCAAATTATAAACAATATCTACTTCACAGGAGGCTAGTCGACTGTTCTTTCACAAGAAGTTATGTCCGTCTCCAAAAATTCCAATATATTGTAAATTAGACGATTGTTTGCACGGGTTGCAATAAATAAACAAATTTACACGTTAATTGCTGTTTATGTCTGTCTCGCCCTTGAAAACGAAATGTCAATGTGTTCGAGCCACAAGTTTGCAATTGAGCCGAAACAATTACTAACTTCAAACTTCACTCATCATTATTTTCTTTTATTGTCTTAGATGAGCACTTTTAGGTGCTATAATAAAACATGAAATAAAAAGTCGCATCTGTCAAATCGTCTTTAATTTCTAAGTTAATATGCATAGTATTTCGTCCTTGTTCAAATTCTTCCTCAATCACGGCATTTCGGAGTTCATCTATCTTTTTTAATTGTTGTTGCCAGTCTCCTGGAGTCTGAAATAAAAAATGCTTTAATCATAATTTAAAGAACTTACTTCAAAGTTTAACCGGTATGTATCATTAAATGCGCTGGCTTCAACATTTAAGATGACATTCGGTAGAGTTTGTCGAATAAGTTTGATAGATTCCGTGAACAGGCGATATTGACGTGAAATATGGTTTAGCAAACTAGCGAAATCTGCCCAGTCATATTCGAAACTGTTGTAATACTCAATCTTTAATTCTTTCAATTGATTACAAGTATTGGCAATCTTTTGAACAACTGATGCGATTTGATTGGCGTTTTTTATGTCTTCGTTAAAATCAAGTTTGCACTGCTTTGCACAACTAAAGAATCAAGTAAAATTAATTTAATGTTTAAACATACTTGTTGTTTATTGAAACATCTTTGTCGTCAACATAAGTAAAATTATTTCCAAATTCCAGACACAATTCTTTAGAAGGATGCTTTAACACAGTATTCAATTCATCTAAACACACATGTTTTGTTAAAAGACGTTAAATTAGTTTACCGGTGCTTTGAACTTTATTAACTTCTAATTTGTCAAACAGCTTTAGATGAGTTTCTTCAATTTCTTCCAACAAATCAGCAGGACAGTGAAGTTTGTCTATTCGCTGCCAAACATTTTCTAGAACGAACAATGCGTGTTCTGCTTGAGAGACGCTTAAACCTATTTTCCCTAAAAGTTAAATATTATAAACACTCTTTAAAGCTTCACTTACTGTTTGGGATCTCCATTAAATCCAGAAAATCGTTTACATTAAAATTAGTGTGTTTCAAAGAATAGTAACTGAATTGAACAAGCGGCGGTTTTAAGAGCTTTAACATTTGACAAGCCTGCTGGAAAGTTAAAGATATGCATGTAATTGGGTCTATTATGTAGCTTCTAAAGTATAATTGAACATCTTTATGCAAATTGACATCAACATGATAGATTTCATACTTGTTTGAAGTAAACAAAAATTGTCTGCTCAACGGCTAAAAACAACAATTTAAACAAGTTAAGACAGTTAAAGATTACCAAAGCTTTAAAGAATTGTTCTGACGGATTGTGATAATCATTAAGTATCATATGTTCAAAGAACAACTTTCTTCCAAGAAAGTTGAGCTTCGGAGCCATTTTAGAACACAAAAAAGAAAACTTCTAAGTTTGATTTCCAGCCATGCTTCTTGCAAGTGCCGCACCTATTTTTGGCTGTTTGACGTGTCTTTAAAGAGAATTTCGTCAACTAAAGTTTGCGGACTCGATTTTTTAAGTTAAAGACAATCAACGCTTTGAACAAAATTTATTAAACAACATTAACATTCCATCTGTGCACGTTCTTCGTCCGTACTAGCACAAGTGTCATGATTACAATGATAGTAATAAAAACAAAAGGTCGCATCCATAAAACGACCTTTGATCTTCAACAAAGCATTCACATTAAATGTTTGTCTCAAGTCTAGTTGTTCTTCGGTTGTAACGTTTTGGAGCCCTTCAATTTTCTTTATTTGATCTCGCCAATCTTCTGGGAACTAAAACGACTAGAATTAAAGCCAATAACTTTAAAATCACCTCAATTCCAAGCGTTTTACATGTTTTGTGGGAACTACATACAATATTTAAAGACAAGTCCAGGGGTGATTGCTGGAACATCTCGGCAGTTTTAATAAATAATTGATGTTTTTGCGCAATATCGCTAATCAAATCATCAAAGCTTTCCTGAAATTCGTTAAGTAAACGTTGTTTATTGGTAAAGATGTACCATTTGTCCGAGACCATTTTGGTAAAAGAGTTCCAGTTTTTTCATTTCTTTGCACGAATTGATTATTTTGTTGACGATCGAAGAAATTTGATTAATGTTTCTTGTGTTGTAAAAATAAAGTGTGCATCGTTTTGCGCAACTAAAATGCTCAAATTAGTTTACTTTTTAAACTCATTAAATACTTTTTGTGCAACTGAACGTCTGAGTCTGGAATATCTTCAAAATGTTTTATTTTCAGAACTAGTTGTTTGGCAGGGTAGCGTAAAACAGCATTTAGTTGATCTAAAAACTTTAGGTAAATTAGTTGATTAAAATAGATTCACCATAGTTTTTAATACAGCAAACATCTAACGCGTCAAATGACTTTAGTTGATCTTCTTCGATTCTTTCAAAGAAATAACCGTGACATCCCAACTCGCTTAATTGTTTCCACGCAAGTTTTAATAAATTCAAATTCTTCTCGTCGTAAATACTCAAACCAATTTTCCCTAAAAATCAGCATTAAAAGAACAACTAGAAACAAGAAAGATACCGTTTACAAAATTAATCAAAGTCAACAAATTGTCTGCACTGAAGTTGTTTGAGTTGGTCGTATAATCAAAATAAGCAAATTTTGGCTTTAAAAGTTTCAAAATAGAGCAAATGTTCTCGAACGTCGTTGATGCAAAAGCAGTTTGATATATCGGAGGACTAAAGAAACTTATCCGGATACGTTTCTTCAAATCTATTGAAACGCAAAATTCATAGACTTTGCGGTTGTTTGCAATTGTTAGAAAAGTATTGTTAATAAGCTGAAAGCAAAAATGTAAACAGACTGTAAAGATTAAACATTACCAAGACTTTAAGAACGTATTGGAGTTGTTCTTTTCCGGTGCGATGCAACATTTGTTCCAAAAACAATTGTTTTCCTAGGAAATTCAACCGCGGAGCCATTTTAGACAGAAATAAGCAGAAGTAAGAACGAAAAGTGTGCGCGCTACGTTTAAATGGAGTTTTAAGATGCCTTTTTGTGCGAACAAACAGTGTGATCAATTAAGCGCACCGGCAAACCAAAAAGGACGCAACGGTTTCTCTTCAAAATGTTCAACACTTTAAACAATAATAAAATTGAACATCGCAGTTCTCAAATGATCGTTGTCGAACTTTAAAGATATGTTAATTTGCTTTTGTTTTGTTTCTTCAATTCTAATCGTTTCAAATCCGTTGAGTTGCTTTATTTGTTTCTTCCAATCTTCCGGAAACTAAATCAATTGAATGATTAATATCAACTTTGAAAGAACTTACTTCAAAACTATTCCGTTTGATCTCGAAATCAGCGTTGATCATTAACATCAAATTCGGCACAATTTCATGAATTGTTTGAACATTCTCAGTAAACAATTGATAGTGTTGTGAAATGCAGTTAAGCAGACTAACAAAGTCCGTCTGAAATCAAAAAGTAAACATCTAACAGTAAAAGTCTTACCAAATCGTCTGTAACTTGACTATCATATTTTATTTCCAGCTTCTCCAATTTGTTAAAAGTATTCACAATCTTTCTAGTAACTGATGAAACAGTGTTAAAGTCCGATATTTTAAAGAAAGTGAGCATGCATTGTCTTGTACAGCTGAAACAATCAAATTAAGTGATATCTACATCCAAGCATTGATACTTTGAAGAATGCCCTAAACAAGTTAAATAGTTATTAAAATCTGTTAAGATTGAAATCAATTACAGGGTGGACAAAAAAACGCTAACACAAAAATTGTTTTTGTTTGAAATTTTTTATTAACTTTTTTTGTGTTAACGTTTTTTTGGCCCACTCAGTACTAACTTGGAGATCGTCGAACAGTTTGTGTGGAGTTATTTTGATAAGTAAAGCAGTTTAGAAAATATAGCTCCAAATACTTAGCAGAACGTTGTAACGCACGATTAAATTGATCTAAAGTGTTGTTTTGATTCATTCAAAAAGCTGGAATACCTTTTTTGTATATGCGGCACACTTTCAGTTTGTCAAACGGTGTTAATTGCACCTTTTTAATCTTTTTCAATGGTTCAGCTTCACAACCTAACTCATTAACAGTTTGCCAGGTACGCTTTATAACAAATAAGCTTTTAGGACCCCAAGTTTGCAGACCAATTTTACCTAAAATCAATTTGGCATTACATTAAAACAAACACACTTGCCGCCTGTAATGTTCTTTAAAGCAACAATCTTATCGGCGCTAAACTTTTTGCAACGGGTGCTGTAATGAATCTGCACAAACGGAGGCTTTAAAAGTTTTAATAAGCAACAAATCAGTTCAAACGACGACGTTTCATCACAATGGATACAATTTTTCGTGTAACCGCTAAAAGATACATAAACGCAACCAAACATTTCTGTGCCGATATAGACTTTATAAATTCGGTGATTGTTAGCAATGCTCAAAAACTTATTGTTGATAATCTAAAACGTAAGTATAAACAAATAAGATCTAATAACATTACCAGTGCTTTTAAGAAGAATTGAGATTCTTTGTATTCATTACAACGTAACATATGTTCCAGAAACAGTTGTTTTCCAGAGAAATTTAGTTGTGGAGACATTTTAGACAGGAAAGTGTGTAATCTCAACTTTATTCTGAACTCAAATGGAAATGTTTGCTTAAACACTATTTAACGACTAAAAGGTGTGGCAAAAAGAAGATTCTTTCGATTTAATTCGTCATTTCAATAACACGAATCAAAACTTTTTTCGTGATTAAGAAAATTTATTTGTTCACAAGAAATCACAATGATTTTTTAAGGATCAATGTCGTCGAGTTTCTTCAGTTCGCTTTCAACTTCATTTTTTTCGCCTTTAGTCTTTTCCAACAAGATGCGAGAGCGGTTTGGGATGTACAAGCCCCAGAATGAGTTGATCAGGCCGAGCAACAAGACCAAAGCGAAGGCAACGAAGTGATCCAATGCATTTTCATAAAGAACCGATTTGCCGTATCGTCGGTAACCTTCTCGGTCGTCGCATAGGAAGTAGTGGATCATATAGTAGAACATTCCAATGAAGCATTAAACAGCGCCGCAGTAGAAACCAGTGAATACCAAGAGCTGGAAAGTATTTGTAATTGAATGGTGTTTTTAATAACAAACCTGTACGAACAAGTAAGGCAACATGAAGTTAGCATTCTTCTTCTTTTCCGCATACAACACCATTCCGAACAAAGTGATAATGAACACACAAAAAGTTGATCCGACAAGATATGCAACAGAATTGTAATTTGTTGGGTTGCAGGCAAACAAAACACATGCAATCGAAGACAAAATAACTCCAATGTAGCAGTAAATTCGAATCAACTTCTAAAATGAATTGATTTTATAAGTTACTCAAAGTAGTTTGTTAATTTAACTTACGTGAACTGACATTTTGAAGACAAACTCGTCTTTGTTGAACGTCATTGCTTAACGAAGTAGAGCGTCGCTTGAATGATCTGAAATTTAATAATCAAAAAACGGCACAGCAAATAAACAAGCTGCCACAAAGAAAATGACTATTCTTTAGTGCGCAAGCAAAGATCAAGCCGGCGCTAAGGCCTCCTCCTCATTTGAATGTTCTTTATTAACGCTGACTCGCAGTCAGGGCTGGGCGGAATTCGATTTTTTAAAATCCGGAATTATAAATTTTCAAAGGTAGACATAAATTTGCGCATCAATATCAAAAGGTTTTTTATATAATAGCTAAACTTTAGTAATCAAAATTACCTAAACAATAAAATGCACGCTTTACAAACAACTTTACTAATTATATTCAAACTGAGTTAACAGATTGTGATGAAGAAACAATAACTTTTCAAGATTCTCAACGGTCAATGATCTTTGACGTCATCAATAATAAGTTTTGCAGTAGAGAATAGCCGTTCACTTTCAGCTGAAGTTGCAGTTGCACTCAGATACCACAATTTTAACAACTCGACGGTCGGAAAAAGGACAGAATTTTTCTGGTTCCAAAAGTCATTCAATATTAAAATACCAGCCTTTGAACGTGCGATTAAATAAGAACTGACTTCGTATAAATGATATTTAAAATGCTTAAAATTCCTTCAAAAAAAAATTCCGGATTTCAGCCGGAATTTTAAAAATTTTCCGGAATCCGGAATTCCGCCCAGCCCTGCTCGCAGTCATTTTTCAAAAATGACACTGCTAGACTACAAAACACTTATTGACAAGCTTTATTGAAGCAACTTTACAGATCAAATTAACTGATCAAATTAACTGATTGAATCAAGTGCAATTCGTTGGTCCATTTGTTTATCAAAGTTCTCCTCGTTTTTTTGTTCAATTCGGCGTTGTTTATATCGTTCGGAGGGCAGATAGAAACCGAAAACTCCATTGAGGATGGCAAATAGAAAGCAAAAACATGCAGTGAAGATTCCTTGTTCAAACACGTTTGCAAGCCAATAATATTCATCGGTATCCGCTTGAATGAATATCCAAACTAAGTGATAAATGGCATTCACGATTGCAATTAACCCGGAAAGAACAACCAAGATTGTAACGAAGAACTGAACGTGTTTTAAGTAATCTTTAAATTAAACAGCAACTTACTTGGATGACCAAATTAGGCATCATTAAAGAATAGCGTTTGCAAGTCTCGCCAATAAGTGAAATCACCAAAAAGATAATGATGCAAGTAAAGATGCTAGCACACTGGAGACGGTAAGGAATTTCACGTGAGTGCGGGCTGAAACGAACCATGATTGCAATGCCGATTACGTACCATGCAAGCAAAATATAAGCATAAATGCGAGAGATCTTCTAAAACGTGGACCGTTTAAGTTTAATTGAATTAAGTGTACCTGCATTACCGGCGTAGTCAAAAACTGTTTGATCTCAGGCATTTCAATTGCAAGAAAAAGTAATTGATATTTAAAAACTTGAACAAATTTAATCGATTGCTCAAATAAACACTTCCAAATCGCTCTGTTTTGTTTATTGAAAGTGTAACTCGATCGTTTCGGAGAAAGCAGAAAGTCCGAACAAAATTGAATATGTTTATTGATGCTAACAACAAATAACAATACTGGTGATTATTCAAAATATCCGTCCTCTGCCATAATGATAATAACTCATTGCAACAAATCGTACGGATTGTCAGTCTCCGGCTTGTCTGAAACGAGCTTTTTGATGTCCATCTTTGTCGCTTTGTCGAGGCACTGGGAATACCAAAATTCGTGCAAGTAGCCGGCAGCATTTACAGCGCACGTAGGCGAGGCTAAAATCACAAAAATAACTTTACACTTCAAAAATAACTTACCCTCACCCTGACTGACGACTCGTTGCACAAAATAGTGTTCAAACTTAAACGAACCTTGTTGCAATAACTTTTAAGAAGCACTCTGGTTTCAAATCACGTAAAGTTTATTCAAATAACAACAATGTTGATACAATTAAGTACACGTTTCTAGAATGAATCGTTCGTCGTCTTGTAATCTCATTCCATGCTTTTGTTTTTGTTCTTTGTACAATGCAATGAAGCGTTTAACAGGCAAGTAGAAGCCGAAAATAGTGTTGAAGAGTGCAAACGACCCGAAAATAATGAACTTCTGCAATGTAATGTAATGCATGTCGTGTCTAATAAAGTCTTCGTCGAAATGTCCTCGATTGATGTAGAAAATTATGCAGACCACCCAAAAGAGCTCAACGTAGATGTTGAAAGCCAGTGTCGCAAGCTGAAAGCAATAAATAACGATTAAAGTGATGTTTTAAAACAACTAACTTGAATCAACAACCAGGGCAACATCAAAAATAGATGTCCTCGAACTTCTCCAAAGACCGCAATTGCTGACCACAAACCAGGAAATAACAAAGAAGCAACAACAAGCAATTCAGATTCGTTTCTCATATTCATACTGTCAAAGAACAACACGTAAAAAGCTCCACAAATAAGCACCAAGGACGAAACAAACCCATAGATGCGAGAAACCGCCTAAATGTTTGAAAGTTGTTGTTAAAAGCGATCAAAACTTCTTACTTGGAGAATGTTATAATGCTTTGACACGACGTCTCTAATCATTTTTGTCGACACAGTTAATTTAAAAGCAACTTAAACTGCAAGTGTAGCAAAACAACAAGCCAATGCACTCAAAAAATGACTGCAAGTCACTGGCAAATCAAGCGCGCATTAAGTTTGCATAGTGAGCAAACGGTGATGACTTGCAGTAATAACGCAAGTTCTTTTATCTGCAAACAAAGCTAGAACAGTTTTGCAGCTTATTGGTGCACCATTCTTATCAATAAGATCCAGATGTTTTCAAATAATCACAAAGAAGGTGTTCAACAACTTGTATGGAAGTTATTACTAAATAATTGCGGGTTAATTACATTGTTTTGATGCAACAATGACAGGTGATTGAAAGTTTTAAAGTTATTTCAGTCACTTAATAATGAAACGTGTGGTTAAAGACACTAAAGTTGAAGTTGTAAGCCTGAGCAGTTAAATTGATTAAACAAGTTTATTGATGCTATAACAACATTAAGGAGTCGAATCAAACTCATTCTTTTCTTCAATAAAATGCGACTTGATTTTTCGAATAACAAAAAAGCGTTCTAATGTGTAAAGGAGTCCGTAAATTGTGTTGATTAACGCAAAGACTTCAAAGTATGCAAGAGTTTTTGATGTTATAAAGTTCCAGTTGTAATTAATTGGAGCTTTTGCAATCAACGTCCAAAAGAAGTAATGAAATCCGGCAACGATGCAAAAAAGTTCAGCAAAAACAGTTGCAACGAAAATGATAAGCTGAAATTAGAAAGTAAATGCATCCAAATGTTTAAAAGCAATTACTTACTTGAACAATAAGAGCCGGAATCATTAATGTTGGACGTTGTCTGAGTTCACCGAATATTGAAAGTGCAAATAAAGTGGAGACAAAGAAGCATGCAGTAACGATTAAAAGATTCAATTCAATTGCTTTCAAGTTTGGTTTACTAAATAGCAAAACAAAAGCTTTGGCAACAAATAAACCACACAAAATCCAATTATAGAAATGAGAAATGTACTGAAAGGATTTGTTAACTTCAAAATGGAAGTTGTTTTACTTACGTGAGCACGAGATCTGAAAACCGGATGTTGATAGTTAGACATTTTATTGGTGCGAACAGAGTGAAACGGCGTTTAACTTAAAAACTGACTGATTAGAACCGAACAACTTGCTATTCTTGTCCCTGATAAAAACAACACGGACGTGAACAGCGCTTTCAAAGCATTCTTAAACTTGCAAGAGAGAATCAAAGAACACACGTAACATTAAATTTGCACATGTTAAACAGCTGAAAACTTACAAATTCCAAGTATTACTGTTGCGGAAAAGAGTGATTTCTGGACAGGTGTCCTGAGAACTGGTGCTCTAAGGTTTAATAATCTTTTTGTTGGCCCACTCAGTAGATTTAAATGACGGATGATATTTATACACCGTCCTCTATAAATTCTTACACATTTTCCGCCAATATCCACGCATTGATCACGTTGGCAGTTGGTATCTTCTGCATTTTCTCCATTATACGCTACAATGCTCGTTCCATTGAAAACGCCTATAGATTTCACCTGCTTAACATTGCTGTCTGGGTTTTGATTTCAGATCTGGCAATTCTTGTTTTATGTCGAACTTATCCTTTGTTGCCAGTAAGTGGAGCATGTTTTGTTGGCGAATTGAGTGAATTAATTGTTGGAAGAATGCAACTAGACAATGTAATTAATCTGCAACTTGTAAGCAAACATAAACTTATAATAAAACAAGGATATGTTTTTAGACTGTGTTCGCCGTTACTGTCTCCGGAATGATGGCCACGGTTTCAAATGCCACAATTCATAGATATTTGTTTGTTGTCGACTTAGTTGGACAGCAGAACAGTTTTCATGTTCCCAGGATTTATATCAACATCTTTATGTTCTTCGTTCAAATTGTTTGGCCGGCAATTGGATGCTTCTTCGCTATAGGAATTGATTTGCGGCCTCCAAAAACAATCGAGGAAATCAAACTGGTAAACAGTTACAGTTTTTCAGGTTAAAAACAACACTTACAGGCTTATCCCGGCATCTACCAACGCACACTCAATCAGCCATGTGTATTTCTGCCAGTCCAAGTATCTGATATGTTTTCTGTTTACTGGCCGAAAGCTTCCCTTTGTAAGTTTTAATTTAAACTGCTTTAATAGTATAACAACCTAGTGGTTTTGCAAGTTGTGTTTTGCGGAGTCACAAATTTTGTCTTGTTGTTTCAATGCTGGAGCAAGATTTTAAACACTCACTTGGGAACTCTTTCCAAAAGAACAATCAAAATGCAGAGACATTTGTTGTTGTCTTTAAGTGTCCAGGTAAGTTGAATTTAGACACTTTAATTTAAACAACTTAACATTTTAGTCGATTTTACCGTATGTCCTGTTTATTGTTTCTGCCGGAGTAATTGCAATTAGTCTGTTGTTCAAATTTGAGTTCATGCAAACACTGACAAATAACATCTTTCTTTACGGCTCCATTCAGACAGTCATGAATTGCGTAATTGTATTCACAACACTTCCTACGTACTTTAAAGGCTTGAAGAATGATTTACGTTTTATAACTTGCTTTAAGCGCAACCAGTCTACGGAAATTGCTATGATCACGGCAAATATGTCATTTGCAAACTCCAAAACAAAGATAATTCCAGTTAGTTTGCAGTTCTTTAAACGTGTTGTCAGATAAATAAAGTTTATTCAATCAAACAAAAGTTTTGAAAGCAGTTTTTTCTTCTTTTAATGAACTCTTTTTGTCTTGTTGAATCGCCATAAAACGCTGAAGCGGCAACCAAAAACCAAAGATCACATTAATGAAAATAAACAATCCAATGACAATGATATAATTGCGTCCACGGATTACATTATGCCAGTCGTTTTTAGCGGAGACTTCGTTAATTTGTGTCCAAACAAAATAATAAACAGTGTGAACGACGCAGAACAGCTCAATGAATGTGGAAGCGATCATTAACGAGAGCTGGAATAAGTAAGTACTTACTGACTTAAAAACTCAATTACCTGGACAAAAAGCATCGGTAACATCAAAAATGGGCGCTTTTTAAATTCTCCAACAATTGAAATTGTTGACAACGTTGCAATAAATATAAATGCAGTGGAAACCCACAAGTTTCTTTGAATTGGAGGGTAATCAGGTCTATTCCACAAAAGTATGCCAGATCCGGACCACAGCAATAGACACAAAGCGCATCCATAAATGCAAGAAACTAGTTGAAGACACGAGTAATATGAAATTTTGCCAGCCATTTAACTAAGTAAACAATTAAATCTGTTTATAAACTATTTCAAACACTTTCCGCGTGACTGCTTATGCAGCGATTAAACAGGGCGCAGAATTTTTAATCCGCATAAAAAGCTCGAACCAATTTATTTAATCTACACGTTTAA
The DNA here is from genome assembly GCA_024699845.1 of Aphelenchoides bicaudatus. Lineage (NCBI taxonomy): Eukaryota > Metazoa > Nematoda > Chromadorea > Rhabditida > Aphelenchoididae > Aphelenchoides > Aphelenchoides bicaudatus. The sequence goes on along the minus strand of JAMPIN010000017.1, from coordinate 21,409 downwards.
ATTGAGTACATGTGACAAAGTAATTCAGTAGGGCATTTCAAGTTTGTCTTCGACTGGTTTCTTTTCTTCATCTGGATGACGATGATTCTTGATTGGAAGTATGTATCCGTAATAAGTGTTGGCGGCTCCGAGCAACATATTCAAAGATCCAGCAATGAATGATCCAAGAGCGTCATCGGCATAGCGGCGATCAGGGTATTTGAATGACCACAAGAAAAAGTAGACAGTTCCGACGAAATAGAAGAAAGTGATAAAAGTGGACAAGAAAATGAAGTAGAACTGGAAAAGGAAGTACGGATATTGAATGGCCACACACTTCTTCACCTCTCCGTATTGAGCTGAACAGACCAGTAAAGACCAAAAGATAGCAGTTGCGCCAAAAAACTGTACTGCACCATTAGCAGAATGATATGGCGATTGGCTCAAAAGCAAGAAGAAACTGATCCAAAGAAATGTGTGAACAACGGTGCAGTAGAGACGTGGAAGATGCTAAAAATAAAATGTTTAAATGGCATTTCTAAAACTTAACTTACAAAGGGTCCTTTTCCTTTGTCGTTTTCATCAAACATTGCATACTCAATTATTGGAATCATCCTCTAAACCAAACATTTAATGGAGTTTTTAATAAAAGAACGAAGTTGTAAAGTTTTTGCAAACAAACATTATTTTTAAAGCACTTTTTGCGAACAAACACTCTTTCTTATTCTTTTCAAAAAAACATTATTTTAAAGCACTTTTTTCAAACAAAAACAATGCTCGTTAAGGATTATAGTGCCACAAAAACAGAGTCTAATTACCCAAAATTTAGGTCGAACCCCTCAAAAGAAGCAAACTATCAGGTGGAACGGAAAGCAAAAGCCCCCATAAATAATGCGCGTCAAAGCGCACAACAGCATATGGCAGTGAAAGGGCATTTGTTTATCGGCCTGTTCGTTTTTTGAGCAGTGAGTGAAAGTGGTGGCTCGTAATTTTTGGCCAGGTCAATTATTGGGAACATTCGAATCTACATGTATCGACATCCAATCAACGTAAAGCAAATCCGGTTGCCATGTAAATTATACTTTAAAAATATAGCCAAGCTATAATTAAAGAAACTTGCGTTGGCAAAAATTAATTTTGTCACTCCTCGCACGCGACTACATTTTGAAACGACAGGCACGGAAAGGCCCACAAAATCCTCTTGCCATTTGAAATTCGGGTTGATTCCCGTTATTAAGGTCTGGACCAAGTTAATTTGCCCCAACGGTCATCTTGTTCGGTTGTTTCAAACCTCCTTTCTCAACACTTCCATTACAACATGCCTCGAAAGCATTTGACGCTTAAACAGAAGTTGCGCCTAATTAAATACTATGATCAAGGCTATACAGGCAAAGAATTGCACCACATATTCGGCGTTACCGAACCCACTGTCTACAACATTGTCCGAAATCACAAATCCATTTTGGAGCAAATCAAAAGCGGCACCAGTTTGACCAAGAAGAACAGAAAGTTGACTGGCAAGCAAATTGACGACAAAGTTTACGTTTGGCTCAAACAGCGCAAATACAGAAACGCTCCAATTAACGACACTTTAATTCGAGTGAGTTTTAAAGTTAGAATTGACTAATTTAATCATTTCAGACAAAAGCGAAATATTTTGCAAAGAAGCTAGGAAGTAGTTATTTCAAACCAACAGATACTTGGCTGGACAACTTTAAAAAGAATCATCCGGGCGAGTTTGACAGTGTTGAAACAGGCAATTCGGTTGACAAGTTGATTGAATCCGTTCGCGAACAGCTAATTGAATTAGACTCAGCTGAGAACAACGACGAGATTGCTGAAAACAACGACAATTGTGACAATGTGTTCACGCCTGCATCTCCAGATCCAAGCATTAATGAAGAAGAAACTCCGGTTGAAGATAATTTGTTTGAAGAAGCTCCAGTTGAAGACAATTCATTTGAACCGATGTCACCACCAGCTCCAGTTGAAGACAATGCATTTACACCTGCATCTCCACCTCCAAATGACGATGATAATGTGTTCGAACCTATGTCTCCAGCTCCAAGTAACAACGAAGAAACGGACAGCGGAAAACTACCACTTATTATCATTGAAGAAGCTTTAAGCGGCGACGAAGAAAATAATGCAGTCACTTACAAAGAACCTTCCACACCGATTTCAATCGATATTGAAGACAAAAATGAAAGTGCTGAACAGTCAAACGACAAAGACAACTCAGTTGACATGTCAATTGAGGACTCTATTTATGAACAAATATCTCCGTCGTCTCCACTTGAAATGGCAATCGATTCAGTTCACGAGCAATCTACTTCGCCGGCTTTGGAAGACAACGTGGCTGACATCTTTAATGACTTCATTCACGAGCAACCATCTTCAATAACTCCTGTTAAAGAACATGACAATGCAGGTGATCTTTTACTGACTTTATTGACAAACAATTTACTCCATCGGATTTAGAAGAAAGCGCGGTTGACATCTCCTACATCGTTATCGACAAAACTCCAAACAGCGATGAAGAAAACGTGGTTGACATGCTTGTTGATCCGGTTGACGAGCAAAGCAATATCGTTGAAAGTGCCAAATCTCCTCCACTCATTGTTATTTCAAGTCCAGATGAAAATGAACTTATTGAACCGCCACTTCTTATTGTCGACAAAGCCCAACTTGGAAATAAACCGTCCACGTCGAATGGAGACAATTCGCCGCCAAGCATTACAATCTACGATGCTTCAGAAGCGCTTGGTGTTCTTAACACGTTTCTGGAACAGAATCCACAGTATTACATCAAAAAAGTTACCAATCTAATCAACAACTTTTAGAATTACCGGATCCAGCAAGTACTTATCATTATTCTCTCGTGTCCGCTTCAAATTCGATTAACATTATTCAACTTTTCATATTTGTCAATTATTTGTGTGAAACAATTTTTATAATAAACACTTTTTTAAGTTTGTTAACTTTGTGAACACAAAAACTCGCCGATTTATTCAAATCCTCTCGTTTAATAACCAGTTATTATGTTCAAATGCAGTAACTACAAATTTGACGCACACGGCGTGGGAACTTAAACATGTAGATCCTATGTGCTCTTGCTTTCTATTGAGAGAAGTTTTATCGTGTAGATTAGAATAACTTGTTAACATGCACATAGATTGTTTTGAAAGCAACTTAATTGATCAACACTTAGAATAAGCAATTTAATTGATGAAAGAAAATGACATTGATTGACAACTGATATTGGGTTTTATCACGCATGATAAGATGAGTTAGTTTTGATTGCGCGCAACTTTTTAAAGTTAACGCTTTTTCTGATCAGTTGTTTTCAAAACAATGTCTGGACGTGTTAAATATGGCATTGCAAATGCTTAATGTGCAACAAGATGCGCATTCATAACGGTCGAGGACTTTGTGGGCAATAAATTAAGCTTTGACTTTTTGCTGTTTACGTTATATTTTACTTTCACTCTGGCCAGCATCACTACGCAGTACTCCACACTGATCGTTAATTTCATCTTGTTTTTGATTTGTTTGGAAGTCATTTTCTCTTTTGCTTCTAATTTATTTACTTATTTCACAATTCAAGGAACAAAAGATTTTGTACATAAAAACACTTTGAAGATGCAATATTCTGTTTACACGTTGTTCTCGATTCAAATTGGATTGACTTTTGTGTTCTTTTATGCTCCGCTTTTTATTAGCGCTATTTTGAAGTTTTCTGGTAAAAATCATGTGCTTTTAACACTGCTGACCATGATTCACATGAATTTCTACATTCCAGCTTGTTCTATTTTGAATTTATTGCAGTACTCAAAGTTAAGACAAACTGTTTCAACAACTTCTGACACAATAAATCAAATTTGATTTTACTTGTTAATTGAATAAACAATTTAAATAACGAAATGAATGCTTAGCGTTTATTTGCAGTTAAGTAACAAAATCATTTAATGGATCCATAGAATTTGATTTGTATGTGAGGAGGAGGGGTGATCTAATGCATTGATCGTTTATTTGCGGATGGCCTTGCCCTTTTGCTTGCACAATCCGGTTTTCTTGACCTTCTTGGTCTTCTTTGGGCACTTCTTGGTTGGCTTGCCCTTCTTGTAGATGACCTTTCCGTCAACGTTGCCTGGAGCCTTGTACTGGCAGACGAAGAGGGTGGCAGCTCCAGAGATTGAAGATCCGGTGACGTTAGCGCAAGCAGCAGATCCACATCCGACTTGTTTGGTGGTGGCCCAGATCAATTGAGTCAAGTTGCGATAAGCAGAAGAGTTGGTTGAGCTGTATGTCAAAGATGGCAATGTGGTGTTTCCGGCCAATTCACTCTTCCATGTGGCGGTAGCGTTCTTGAATCCAGCGGCTAAACACAGTAATTAAGAAGATCTTTTAAAGTTAACTGTACCTGGCTTGACAGTTCCGGTACCGACGTAGACGTTAGCTCCAGTGACGTTCAAGCTGCACAACTTGGCGGCCTTGGTTGCCTTCTTCTCCAACTTCTTGGAGTAGACCAATTGGACCATGTTGCTGGCCTTTGGCAATTTACCGGTTCCGTTGGCGAACTTGCCCTTGGCAACTTGAGAGCGGACCTTGTTTTGTTGTTTCAAGATGTTCTTGCGGATCTTGTTGGTCATCTTTGCTTCGATGACAACAGCGAGGACGACGAGCGCCAAGACCAAGACAACTTTTGAAACCATTTTGTCAACTGATTGGAACCAATTGAATTTGATGAAGTTGTGAGTCTCCGGCCTCGCTTTTATAGTGGCCATTCTTGCATAAACTAACAGTGATCGAGAACAAAATAGCTATGTGTCTCATTATGCAAAGCTGTCAGTTATAGAAAAACACATAATATGTTAATTTTTTGATCAAACGAAGAGGCGTGATTTGTTTCGAAGTGAAATTATAAACTGGTTTATGCAAAAAAGGCTTTGCGTTGGAGCTTTTTTATGATGATAAAAACGTTATATTGTAAATAGTTATAAGTTATTTTTAAGCAAACAATTGATTTTGAATCAACTTTTCAAATGCAATCAAGTTTTTCAAGTTCAATCAATTAACTTGTTTCATTGTTTCAACTTTTCAAATGCAATCAACTTTTTGTTTCATTGTTTCAATTAATCAAATGCAATATTTAAAACTAAGTTTTCGCTTTCAGCATACACTTTTTGGCAGCACAACCGACGTGATACATAAAGACCCGAATGTATTTGGTAGGCGTTACTTGCTTCTATGCTGTTTCCAAATGTAAGGATTAACTTTCCGGTTGAACTGAATGCTTTAAAGTTAGTGTGTGCTTATCACGCGCTAAGTTTACATAAATGCAATAAGAGTTGCACAATTTTGCAATACGGTCTAATTGGAAAGTTGAACACTGGTTGTTAAAGATGTAAATCTTAGAAGTATTCAGATCTCCAGCATTCCAATAATGTTAAAACACGTTGTTTAAAGCCTGTTATATTCCAACCATTTAAACGCAACCTCTAACTTGCAAAGATGATCAAAGATGATCGAAGTTTTTAAAGCAAATGACGTCTCTAAACACTTGTACAAACTTTATGCATTTTTAATAATTCCACCTCCTTTCTTTGTCTGTAAAATCAGACGATTAAAAAAGCGTCCATCATTTTCACCTGTAATGACTTTGTAGAGTGTGAATTGTTCAAGTGCTGTTAACTTCAAATTTATAAAATTGAAATGGACTGGTTTGATTTGATATCTTTTATAACAATCGTTGCCATTGTTTTGCAATTTTATGTATTCTTTATTGTTCAAACAAGAACTCAAATGGAAGATTACAAATACTTTCTTCAAATGATTGCTTTTTGGGATTTCGTCTTCACATTCAGTTTCGGCGTACTTTTTCGGCCTTATCCGTTGACCGGAAGTATAATCGGTGTGCGTGGTTTGTCACACTATTTTGGACATTTGGGCGCTTCCGTGGGAGTGAATTTTCTGTTATTTAATAGATTTTAAAAGTGTTTATTTAGTACTGCTCAAGTTTTTATTCCGGAGCCAACTTATTAATGAGTCAAGCTTATGCGTTGTTTTACAGGTTAGATTCGTTATATTTAACAAACAAACATTGTTTGCAGATACGCAGTTTTGCATGACAATCAAATAATATTCCATCGTTTTATCAACCTCAAAACAAAGTTGCTTTATTTATTTGTTTCACAAACTTATTCGATTGGAATTTGTTATTTTGTTTATCAGACACTGCGCACTCCGGATGTAAGTTGTTTCTAAAACTGTTTACAAGATAATGATTTAAGGAATATTTGTACAAAATTATGCAAGTTAACCGGGAGATAATGAACGAACCCCAAATTGGTGAACAAATTATCTGGATCAATATGGACTGGAAAGTAAATGGTAGAAATTTAACTATGTATGTTGCACCCGCTTTATCGATCGGTGCATTATTATGCATTTTCCTGCTAGTATGCATCGTTTTGCAATTAAAACGCAATTCCAGCAAAATATCTCACCAAACTTATTTGCTTCACGTTCAATTCACAGTCTTAGTTTTCATTGAAATTTTGTTTCCCGCAATATTTATTTGTTTGCCAGTTATTGGCAGTTTGTACATATTTTCAGCAGGAATTTTTGCTACAAGAACGCAACTTCACATCGGCTTGATACTTCTGGCTTCGTATGGATTATTCGATGCACTAATTACAATTTTATGTGTTTCTGTTTATAGAAGATACACACGGAATTTGATTTACAATGCCTTTGAGAGTTTTCAGCATGTCGTTTGTTGTAGCATATTTAAAACAAAGTCGAATTTAATAGTAACTCCAGCATTCTCTTAACTAACTTGCACAGAAACAATTTTGATTTTGTGTTAACGTTTTTTGTCCTTGTATTTCAAATGTTTTTAATTGAATAAACTAATAAGCAATATTAAAATTCGCAACTAAGTAACGAATGAAAAGAACAAATTGTTTGCGAATAAAAAGAACAAATTATTTGCGAATAAAAAGAACAAATTATTTGCGAATAAAAAGAACAAATTATTTGCGAATGAAAAGAACAAATTGCTTGCGAATATTTAAAACTCTGTTCAAAGCAACCAACAAAGACGTTGTGAATTCATATTGATTGAAAAGAACAAAAAGAGTATAAAAGAACAGCAGAAACTCTTTAAACAAAGGTTCAAGGCACCGAAGTCCGAGACAAAAATCTTCTCTCTTGTCGGTTTATCTTTTGAGACGTTTGAGATGGACTTTTCGCCTATTTACTTTTTGTTTGTTTGGATCGTATTAAGTTCATTGAGTAAGGCGGGTAAGCTTTTAAAACTAGTAACTAATATACTTTTAACAAAACACATTTAAGAAATGAACAACGAACTGCGAACACTTGCTCTAAACTTGCACAATCAAATCCGTTCAACTGTCGCTTTAGGCAATGCTCCTAATAATGATGGAAGCAATTTACCAAAAGCAGCTAACATGTACAAACTTACATATTCGAAGCTGATTGAAAGATACGCACAAGATCTGGCAGACAGTTGTGACTTTGAACACAGACAATTCAACGAAACACTTAACAACTTGTATAAAACAAGCAGCACGAGAGGATTTTCGGATCCAGGTGAATGTAAACAAGTATGTTAACTAACTTTCCATGTATTCAGGCCAAGCAATCAGAGGCGCTGTTAATTTATGGTATGCTGATTTGGAAACGGACGGTCAAAACTCGTTAATATTGGACGGCACAAATTACAATCACTTCACTCAAGTAATCTGGGCCGGAGTTAAAGAAATTGGATGTGGAATTGCTAACTGTGAACGTAAGCATTTAAATAAAGTTGGCATTTAAACAAAATGTTTAGGAATGACGTCTACTTCAAATAAGCCAGGTTTCTTTCACACTTACGTTGTCTGCAATTATTGGCCTGCGTGAGTGTTTTTGGAGTTGGAGAGTAATGATTTCTTGTTTTAGAGGCAATGTTGTTTTACAACAAATTTATGAAGCTGGAAACACTCCTGCAAGCAACTGTCCAAGCGGTTCAAATGCAAACAAACAAACAGGATTATGTGAAATTGAAGGACGTTCGGATATTCATGGATGATGTTTTAACATATTAAACAATAAGTGTTCTGAACATTTAAACAATCAAACAAAAAAGCTTTTTTCAAATAAACATTGAATTGAACGTGGCGTTCCGCAAAAAAGACTTCAACGAGAATTTCGCTTTCAAAAAAAGAGTTTTGTCGCGGAAAAAAGAGAGTTCAAAAAAGAACTGTGCTCGAAACATTTTTTCAGCAATAACTTTTGAGAGTTTTTTGCTCTTTCTTTGCGAAACGCTAGTTGAACGACAATCGACAGATGCAATTATTCAGAAACAGCTAAAAATATGCAACTTTGAGCAAAACATCAATTTGATTGATTGAGATGTTGCCGACTTTATAAAAATCGTTTAAGTAAATGTTAGATAAACAAAATAATGACGTTACTTATTGAATCAAATAAAGTAGTAAATTTAAATGTTTACTTGTTTATTTTATTAAAACAACAATACAAAAGCCATTTGAACTTAAAAATGTCACTTGCGTTCAAATTCTAAAATAATCAAATTGAATAAGCAAATTGCTTAAAAACAAACCACTCGCTGTGAGTTTTCGACTTGCTCCGATGTGTAAGTTGTTACAGTTGCTCTGACAGTTAAAATTGTTGTGTTCTGTATTCCAAGCAAATAATAAACACGTCTCCTGTACGGCTCAATATAAAGCAAAACGAGCAAGTTAACCGCGAGGGGATAAGTATCAGCCATTGCTAGTGTGAATGAAAAGGCATACGAGTCCCACGGCGAGCTGTTTATTAATCCAATGAGCATAATGATTACGGGAATGAACACTGAAAGCAACTTTTAAAACATTGAATATTTGAAACACTTGCCAGTTAATACCGCGGACATGACGTCCAATATCAATAAATTCATCAAAGCTCTATAAAGCTTGGCCGTCTTTCCGTGCACCTTTGATCTATTTTGATACATAACAGAAAACGACGCAACTGTACAAAGTAAAATTACAATCACAAAGAAGGCAAACATTATTAGAGCGGAGAATCCGAAAATTTTGTAATGTTCGCTGCTTTCGACCTAAAAGATTTTAAAGGATCAGCAGGTGTTTTCTGCAAATACTTACATTCAATCCTATAATGTTAAAGTTCCCTTGCATATGCTCATAAACTGCATTGTTAATACCCTTCATTGACTGTATTGCCTCTTCTGTTGACAATAATTGCAAGGACAGTGGATAGAGAATGAATATTGAAACACATGAGCAAAAGAACAAGTAACTTAGTGCATAATAAAACATGTTTTCAAAGTGCTTTGTAAACCTGCTCTGGATCGTTTGGGCGCATCTAAAGACGAACATGCAAGTTGTTGTGTAAGTCGTTGAAGCGATAAATATAACAATCAAACAAATAAAGAAAATAGCCATTCTTTCGGAGAACTGAAATTCTTCTTTGTTAATGAAATCGACTTTAATTAATAATTTAGTGTCTGCATTATTTCACATGTCAGTCATTTAAAGTTCAATTAAATTGTTAGTCAACTTACGTAAATGAACGCAGTTATTCCTCGAATTATAATTAAAGGATATGGCAACAAAGGTTCAGGCTGAAACAACATAATCATAGTTGCAATGCCAATTCCGCAAGTCGCATTCCAAACAATGTACCATTTGTAAGCGCCCATTGTTTTAGGCGAAAACTAAACAGCAAGTGGAACTATATCAAAATGATTTGTCTTTAAAACTTACTCTGATAACAATAAAGCACAAAGTTATGTAGACCGTAAAAGAACTAGCAAATAAAACAGCATGAAAGATTTCCAGACCAATTAGCAGCTTTGGGGGCACAAAAATTACTGACTTATATGTAAAAGGCACAACGGGGTCGTCCATAAACTGCATTTAAATAGTTTAAATTGACTTAAGCATCCCAACTGAAAACTTTATAAAATGAAAGACTAAATTCACTAAACAAAACTGACCTTGTCTTTAAAACACGGCGGTGGCCACAACCTACGGTCGAAAATTCAGCTGTTCAGGCGCTGTGAGTATTAATCATATTTATTATTCAATTTGTGCCCTAACTCGTTTTTCTCAAACTATCAAATTGTGGGTTGAACAGATCGTAGACCATAATTGAAATAAAATGATTCCATGACTTTGTTTGACTGGTTTGAACTATTTTGTCCGCAGTTACAAATTGAGTCAAAAGTTCAATTGAATTTGAGTAATTTTGTTTAACAAGGAAAGATCAAAAAATAAGTAAAAGTCACAACAACTTACTGTTTTTATTAATTTAATTTAGAACCAGCGAGCTCGCGCCTTCGGCGCAGCGCGCGCTTGGCTGTTGGTCAATCTTTCTAACTAATCAACTTCAATTAAAAGTCTTTTAAAGTCAACTCAATCAATTAAACTCTTCATTGAACAAAAATGACTACATGCCTAGTCCTCAAAAACGTTTAAACTTTTTTAGGTGAGGGGTTACTGCACAAATTGTTTCACCATCAGTTCCGGCACCAATAGGAGATTCCAACAATATTTTTTGGGTACATTTGCCGGACACCTTAACTCACACGGAATCGGTCTTTAACAAAAGTAGGACAAATTTGAAAAAAATCCGGACTCCCAGGCAGACGTGGTAGGATCCGTTCCAAAAAGTGAGTTCTCTAACCGTGCTCAGCGCACAAAAGTAGGTCCCGAATGTGCCCCTATATCCAGTTTTGGCGGAAAAATGGTAACATACTGACTGACTGACATACATTGCAAAATTAGTTGTTTAATGCTAAATCCTGCAAAACTGAAAACTACTCAATGTGCTTTGGTCAAAAAGCACTACAACTATTAATATTTCATCCACACAAGTGCAATAATTTCAAATTCATAGGCAGACAAATTTATTCTCGTCAATCTTTTCAATTTGATATTTTTGTTTGCTCTTGTTTTTCAATTGGATGTATTTTGTCTATGGGATAAAAGACGAAGAATATAATCCACGCAATTATTAGCACAGCAATGAACAGTAAGAACGAATATGGAGTTTTTGCCATTGGATAATAAAAAAGCGGAGCCAGAAAAGCCGTGAGATATGTAGAGAAGACCATGACTTAAAAAGCTAAGTTAAGGTGTGAAAAGGTAGAAACAACTTACTCGAACTGTTGGCATCTATAAACTCCGGTCTGGCTATTAAGGAGCCTCCAAACCATATAACCTTTTCAGTACTGTTGCTAAATGCAAGACAGAAAAGGACTATCAAAACAGCGATTATAACAAACGCTGCCGTGCCTTTTAAAGTTAATGCCACCAACATAAATATCAAGTCAATTAAAAGCATTGCAGGCAATCCAATAAGCAGTAATTTCCGATGAGGCACGTTTTGAAATGTGAATATAGAAATTAGAAGGCCAACAAGAGAGGCCGCAAACACTCCAAAGTTCACGAAGCCGTTAGTTGTTGGATGCTAAACTAAACAAAGTTACTCTTAAATGTTAAAAGTTTACCTTTTCAAGTCCGCCGTATTTAGCCATCAATTCCGACCCAGATATTGAAATTGCTAATATGCCAGAAAAGTTTGTAGCAATGCTAGTGAGAACACACATTAACCATGCTCTTCGATTCTTTGGATCTGTCAACGCTTGTCGTACGTTCTTTTGATCAATACTTCCAGTTTCGGTCAACGTTTTTTCAATTTGACATAGCTTCTTTTCAGCTTCGCACTCGCTGAGTTGAAAATAAAATTGAACGCTTTTTAATGCCTCAGATCGTTTGTTTTGTTTTATTAGATGAGCCGGAGTTTCTTTGCTAGTTTTGAGGAGGAAAATAACACTGAAAACAGGGTTGATTAAAGTAACTCTTTCAAAAAAACTTGCCATGCAACGTTGAAAATTGCTGGAAAAACAACAATAATTGGCCACAACTTATCACTTCCCAGTATGACGTTAATACCCAAGAAGTTTGCCAGACATGTTCCTATTTCGATCGCTATTGCAACAAAGGTGTACAGAACACTTGCGTACGAGCTTTCAGAGATTTCCTCAATGTATGGAGCTAAGATGGAACCACTAAATCCAAGTGCAAACCCAATAAAGCTTTGACCAATAAGTAGCAATTCAAAGAGATCAAAGTAGGCAAATGCTGAAATTAGTGATCTAAAATTTAAAAACACATATTCGAGTTCAATCAAGAAAACAAACCCGAAAATGAAAACAACTTGTGATATAAGTAGACCGGTTCTTCTTCCAATTTTCTTTGAGCAAAAAGTAAAAGCTACAGCACCAAATGCGGCAAATAAAAACATTATGCTTAAACATAAACAATCAATGTATGAAATTCAAAATGATCGACCTAGTTGCTGAAGACCAGAGAAAGTCGCGTCCAACACCTTCAAACTTTTGTACACCATAATGTTTAATCACTGTTCTTTCCATTACCTAAGAAGTTATGTTAACTCTCAAAAAGTAATAATAATCAACTTACATTCCCAAGAACAATGTAGGTCGGGTTAAACATGCACATATTGAATCCCATTCGAAAAGAAGTCGCCAATGTACAGATAATAACCGCAAATAGTGTATTAACTGGCGGCACAGATTCCATTCTAAACATATAATTTGAAGTGATTAAACATTGTAAGAAACTGACCTTTAATACCCGTTAAACTACTCCAAAAGTGAACTCAATTGAATTGTTCGTTTTTAGTTTGATCGCATTTCAAAGTCATCAAAATCTTTGTCGCGCAAAAGATTGACAAACAAAGCGAAAGATTTTTATGAAACAAATGTTAACCGATCAAAAATTGTTTGAATGTTTGAACTGACTTTAAAGTGTCGTTTTTCAAACAACAAACTTTGACGAGTCTGCAAGTCCGTGTTTGATTATTTTGTCAATTTTAATCCCTCTAATAAATGTTAGATAAGAAACTGTTGATTATGCTTTTAAAAAAGAATGATTTGAAATATAGGTTGCAAGTGATGACAATTAAAGTGATAAAAACAGTGGCTGGACACTGATTATAATTGATCGGAACAATGTCATCTTAACAAACAGAATCAAAGTGAATGGTTTGCTTCGCCAACGTAAATTTCCTCAAACACTTTCACACCAATAACAACAAAAACGTGAAAAGAGCGCTCAAAGTTTCTAAAAGCAAATAAACGTAATCGCCGTTTAGAGCTTTCAAAAATTGCTCACATTCTGCTGCACATTTGAGCGCGGCGTTTATCCAACTTTGCACATACATGTTTCAAACATGAGTCGAACATAACGTTCCGCAAAAAAGAGCAAAAGCGAGTTAAAAAATGTTTCGATCACAGTTCTTTTTTGAAAGCGAAACTCTTGTTGAAGTTTTTTCTTTTATAAAAAGAGATTTGAAAAAGAGAGTTTTTAGCCTGCGAACTCAGAACTCTATCGAACAAGAAGTGTTTATTTACACGTGCACACAATAAATAATGACTACAATAATGACTACAAAGCTCGTTTGAATAGTTTGAGTTCAAACCCGAAAAGTTACAGAACAAATTAATGAGTTAAGGAGTGTGCAGATGGTTGAATGAAGAAGGTTTACCAGCAAACTTTCTTCAAGTTTCTCAACTTCATCTCGGATAGCTTTCCGTCCATGAGAGAACTAGCCTCGTCAAACATAGACTTCATAACTGATTTCAAACTTGCAACACAATTGTGATCGGTTGGAGGGTTTGTAACGAGAGCATTGTAAATGGCCTGCATAATATCGTACTCAAGTAACTCCACCAACTGTTCGTTGGTTGCGCATTCAAGGAGGTTAGAGATTGTCCACAAACATTCAACTGTCAAGTCCGGATCCTCTTTGGAGTTCAATGCAGCAATGAAAGGCTCCATGGCTTTGCTGCTCAAAATCATCTGGACTTCTTTGCAGCCTCCAGCGGCTATGTTTGAGAGGCAACGAACAACTAACTGAAATATTAATAATTTAATTAGTTGATTTAAGGTTAAAAACAACTTACAGCTTTATTCTTGACATCGAGCTGGTCGTTCATTAAGGTGACCAAAATTGGGAAAAGGCCTTGATTCAAAAGCTTGTTCGTCTGATCGTTTGACCCAGCCAGAACGTTGCCAGTTACTTTCAATACACCTTCTTTAATGTCTTTGTTTTCGTGAGTAAGCAAATCAACGAAGAGTTTGCATCTCTCATTCGAACTGACGACAATCATTCTGATGTACTCCTTGTTTCTGTCTCCGGAACACAAGAACATCAAATAACTAAGCAAAGTGTCCAGCAACTTCACATCAGTTTTTGGATTTTGGATCAATTTGATGAGAACGGAAATCAATTGAGTCGGCAATGGTCCCGAAGTTCTTTTTCGCAAGTGTGCCAAAAGACGAGTAGTCAAATCGTAGATGCAGTTCAACAAGCTCAACTCAAAAGTGTCGGCATCATTGCTATCCAACAAGTCCAACAAACGGAAGACCAAAGGTTTAGAGCTTTCATAGGTTTTCAAACACTTTTCCGGTTCGTCGTCTAAAGTGATTGTTATGAAAAGAAGAAAGAGTTTAATAATGTTTACGAGCAATGTTTGCCAAAGACCAAATAGCATTTTCAGTCAACTTCAAATTAGACGGATCCACATATCTAATCAAAACTGGAATAGCACCCAGCTCAACGACAACACGAGTTTGTTCAAAAGATCCGGCAGTGATATTGAGCAAAATCCACAACGATTCGTATTGCAAGTCAGGACTGAAATTGTTTTTAGTTCGTTTGAAAGCAATTTAAATAACTAACTTTTTGTAGTAAGTCAATCCGTTAACGATGATTGGCAAAATTCCACTTTTGATGACCTCGTCAATAACTTCGCTGTTCTCAACTTGTTTTGCCAAAGTCTTGCGAATTGTTCGGACTGCATCCAGTTGGCGTTCTTGAGAGATTTCAAAGATGCTGACTAAATGCTTGCAAGACGAGCTTATGGACTTCGGCGATTTTGATTTCTAAACGAGCATTAAAAAGTGTTAAGGTACAAAGACTAACCGGACTTTTCTTTTTTGGCGCTTCAGTCAACTCCAATTTTTGAAACCCTTTCTCGCACTCTTCAATCGAATCATTGCATTTTTGAATCAACAAGGCGCCATCTTCATCGCTGACCACTTCAAACGAATTGGCATGTTCGTCTCCACTCTGAAATAGAATAATTTTAACAGAACAAAAACGAGATTACCTTGATAGACGTAGACTCTGCGTTGCCCATTTTTACACTAAATAAACGGCTCGTAAAAACAGACGCTGCCAATGAGAAGATTATGAAAGAGAGAAAAGCCAAGCGCTGTTTTTAAACCACAGAAAAGCCGCATGTGTTTCTTGCAAGCAATCGCGGAGTTTGCGCTTGCAATGTGTCAATGCTTGTCAGCAGGTGTCTTTACTTAAAACACTGTAATTAATAAACTTGAACGATAAAAGTGTTTATTTGTTTGTAAATAAAATAAGAAATGAATGAGGTTATTGTTGGAAATTATTAACTTCTTCGGGCGGAACAAGCCAATGAGAATGCATGGCTCCGATCCCTTTAACTAGTGTCTCGCCACGGTCAAAGATAGTATAGGCTCTGGGGTAGTGAGATAAAAGTAGCGCTTTAGTAGTGGCACTAATATGAATCCGGCCAGCTAAAAAGTGAAAAGGTAATTATGTTTTTCGTCCTTAATTATACCTTTTCCACTCGCTTCCATCTTGGCTGCTACGTTTACAGTGTCTCCGAAGACAATATAGCGTGGAGAAGTTACTCCAACGATTCCTGCAACTGCTGGACCCGAGTGAACTCCGACGCGCATTTGAATTTGCTGATCTGGCAAGTGTGACATTCGAAGCATTTTAACCGAACGTTGAAAATCAATTGACATATCCGAAATAGCCTTGACATGAGTGTGACCGTTTCTCTTCGGGACTCCAGAAACAACATGCATTCCATCTCCAATTGTTTCTACCTTATAAACGTCGTATTTGTCAATCACCGAGTCGGCAAGTGTGTAAACATCATTGAGGAAATTGATAATTTGAAGCGGAGTCGATTTGCTAGCAAGCACTGTAAACGACACAATATCTGAGAAGAAAACAGTTGTTGATTCATAAACTTCTGGCGTGACTGTTTGGCCCAACTTTAATTTGTCAGCTGCTTCTCTAAACGCCAAACAATTAAAGGCTATTAAACTAATCAAAAAGTACCTCGGCATCATTCTGTACAACAAAACATCGGCTTTCTTCTGCTCTGTCAACAGTTCCAGTGTTCTTGATTGGACGTCTTTCTCCAGTTCAGCAGCATTATTCTCCATCAAAGCAAACATGTAGTCCATCAAATTTGTTGATCTAGTCGTAATAATGTTTTTTAGAAGTAATTCCCTGATCTCATTAATGTTCGGACGATCTGCTGGATGCTCATGCCACATTTTCTTGACCAATGATATCAAGTCTGGGTTGACTTCTATGGACGGATCAATGTCTAGCGTTGGTCTCACAGGCGGATACTTTCCTCTCGCAATTGAACGGACAATTTCAGCTATCTCACTATCCTTTTCACCACAATCATATGCCGGCTTCATGTTCAAAATAACCGAACAGATAATGGCAAGCGAGTACACATCACCGGCTTGAGAGCCTATCTCGTTTTGTTGGCCGTGCAAGTGTTCTGGAGCAACATAAAGAGCAGCTAAAAAGAAAAGAAGTAATCAAATTGATTGAAAGAAAAATTACATTCGTCGTCAAGTTTTCGAATTGCTTTCGCTTTCAATCCTGTTAGTCCGTAAAGCTGAATCTTGACTTCAAACCGATCACCAACAACACATTTGTACGCACTTAAAGCTCCATGTTGAACGAACTTTGAGTTGTGGATGTAGTGAAGACCCTGAAAGCACTTTATTCGCAATCAAAGAAGCTTTTAAATGTTTTTACCTCGACGATGTTTCTGATCATAGCGGACATAATGTAAGAATCCATCCTGTAAGAATGAACTTTTATGGTCTCGAGTATGTTTCCTCTTGTACAGCATTCCCAAACAATGTAAGAAATATTTCCAACAACCGAGACTCCAAGGAATTTGTTTAAATTCGGATGATCAGTTGCTCTCATCTAAAAACAAATTAATTATGTGCGTAAACAAAACAAACTTACTTTTCTGAATTCTCCTTCTTCTTGCTCTGTCCAATTTCTTGTGTGCTCATACTTTCTCGCTACAACAATTGTTTGATTGTAATGAACAAATTCAGTGTGTTCAGTGTTTTGACGCAAAATTGTTGATCGAGAGCTGTCGGTATTGTTTGAAACGAGTGTGTTAATTGACCTAACACTTTTTGTTGTTTTTTGCTTTTCTTCTTTTTTTGTCAAGTGTAAAAAAGGAATCTGCCACAAAGCATTTAAACGTCGACGTTGTGCTCGTTGGAAGAAGTAAATTGAAATTGCTAGAAACCCCAGAACAATAAAGAATAAAACAACGCAGCCAACAACCAATCCAGTATAAACCAAAGCACTTGGAGGACACTTTCTAAAAACAATTACATGATTTAATTCATTTAAAAGTCATTACTCGTTATTGTAACCACAAATCGGCGTGTCCAGAGGAGCAAAACCGCCTCGATTGGCCCAAATTGTATTTGAAGCGTTTGCGTATGACGCTTTATAGTTGTTTTCCAGCATGCCAAACACGGTAGGCTCTCCTCTTGTATCCAACCCCATCAAATAGTACTTAGCAATGCGAACTCCACCTGTTATGCTGAAAGTGTTGCCAAGGACCGCTGAAACTTATAGATTAAACAAATTGTTTCTTTTTAATTAAGCTTACAGTTAATGTATTGAACACCGCTGATATACTCGAGAACTGCTGTTGTGTTTGTTAACTGTTCTGGTCCATAAACGTTGTAAGTTCTGTTCAAAAAGGTTAAATAAGTCAGAAATGCATCTGCCAAATAGACAGCCAGACTTGAAGCAGTTCCATTTTTTGGACAGTCCTGCGAAGATCAATGACTTAATTAAATGCTTTGTTAACCTAACCTTGCAGTAAAAAGGCCAGTTATAGATGTTTTTGTAGATATCTTCCATGACGTTTTCGCTCAACTCAGTTGTATTCAAATATTTGTCGAGCTTGAAGAAAAAATGTTTTCAATGCATTTAATTAAAATAATGCTTACAATAAGAACAGATTTTGATGCTTCTTTAATTGCATCATCTTGACCGTCTTTGCCGACCCAAAACGCCGGTTCTCCTTAAATTACATCTATTTTTAACATAGTTATCGCAAGAAACCTACCAAATCCAATAGAAGTCAGCTGCACAAAGAGATGGACATAATTGGCATCAACCATCTTATTCGCCATTGCAGCAAGCATGTAATTTCGCTTCTCTTTTTGAGTCTCCAAACAAGAAACGACGACTTTAAAAGATTGAAGACATTAAAAAGAAACTTGTTTAACAAATTACCTCTTGCCCTGTTGTTTATTGAATTGAGAATTGTTTGAAATCCGCTGACAGATGTGTTAATTGCATGTCGAATGTACGCTTCGGTTATGTTGGCAGAAGCATCGCTTTGTGCCTGGAATTTTTAGTCATTTAAAACTATTGACTACGTTTTCTACAGTATGAACTTTCTGTTTGCATTACTAACAAAGTATTCAAAGGTTTCATTTGTTTTTGTGCCGATTAAACGAAAAGTGGAAACAGTTGAAACATAATCTCTCTGTTGACGTAGTGTTTTGGAGGAACTAAAGTCTATAGACAAAAAATGACTAGTCTAGGTGTAACAAGGCTTCATAGTTGAGAAATTTCAAAAACAAACCTCAAATGACTCAGCAAAGTACTTGCAAACGCTAAGTCCTTGATTGACATCGTTCAAAGTTGTATAGACAACTAAAATGAAATTGAATTTATAAAAAAGTGTTAAAGCTTACAGGCAATTTTCGTCCAGTTGTATTGAGAAAGAACGTAAGACATTGACAAGAAGGTTCCTCTAACGGATCCGGCGAATGGAAGAGATGTTGGATAATTGGCACGCGGACTGTACGCAATTGGAGCTGCAGGGCCCCAAAGGAACACTGGAACGTTGTAGAATCTTCCCATAGCGCCGACGACGAACGTGCCTTAAATGTTGAAGAGGTTACATTATGGTTGATTATGGTTTACTTACTTTCTGAACACACCGGACCGAAAATAATCGATGCTTTGTCGTCATGAATCAAGCGGGCGGCATAGCCTGCTGAAAGTGCTTCATCACATTGATCGTAATACCACTTGAATGTTATGTTGTACCAAGAAGGATCATACAAATCGAGTTCCATTGCTTTGTTCAGGGCTGTCATCATTGCTCCTGCTGAAGCGTTAAAGCCAACAAGGTTGTCAATGGGTAAGCCACGCGGAATTAACATTCCAACAACGACTTGAGTCTAGAAAGATTGCAGCTTCAATAAGAACGTTCTTTTAAAATAAACTTACTTGCTGCGCTCCAACTTCAGCTACCAAAAACAAGAACCAACAAGTTAACAACATTCCCATCAAATTTCAACGAATGACACGAAAAAGATAAAACTAAAACGCAAATGAACCGGGAAGCCTTTTCAACTAATCTCCAACAAACTTGTGAAACACTCACTTAAAAATTATCCGGTAGATTCGACTATAAAGAAGAAGAAGCCTCAAATGAGATGCTACATTTTTGTCTTTTCTTTGAATTGATTGAAACAAATGAACACGATAAAAAGTTATGTGAACTTGTTTAAAACTTTCTTTTTTGTTTTGTTAAGTCTTTTTTGTTTAACTAAATAAATGTTGTTTATTTTCAATTTAACAAGTTCCTCTTTGCTCTTTCACGACCTCAAAGAAGACTTTCAAGATCACGCTGAATGTTTCTTGTTCACAAAAGTGAACGAGATTAACGAATACAGTAGACATATTCGAATGGGATACGCCTCTAATTGTTCACGCAGTTTCTTGGATTAGAATTTGGTTGGAAATTTGTTGTCCGCGTTGCCTTTTTTGTAGTGTTTCCGGGTCCATGTGAGGATATTTGAGGTCTGGTTAAAAGTACTAACAGGATAAGTCTAATTTTTATTGATACAATAAAAACGGATCAAGTACAATGGTTGTTTTATTTAGCTAAGCTGTTGGCCGGAGTTTGTTGTTGATGTGTGTCTGAAGGAACGATCATTGATAGTCCAATCTTCTTCACTAACACACGTTGAATTGATTTGTTGAATGTCTAAAACGTTTTGATATTTAAAACTTGCTATAATTTGGTTACCAGATAAACAATTGGGGGCGCTCTTGAGATTAGAACCCAAGAGATGTGCGGATAGAACATGAGGAACGTCGGAACTTCGATAAATTGAATAAGAACGAAAAACATAGCAGCAGATCCAATTGTGATGTTGATTCCAAGTAGTTGAAAGAACAAACTGTATTCGCTTTTACTCATTCCTTCTGGTCTGTTTTGAGCTAGTTTGTAGTTGTTAATAAAGTAAATAGCATAAACTCCTGGAACCAAAAAAGAAAAGCAAGTGTTTATAACAAATTGAATGTAAGAATAGTATTTGTCGTCATCATCTGGAAAGAAGTCAACATGTGGATTGAAAAAGAGAGTTCCCGATACAACGCTGTAAGTTCCTGCATGTCCGAAGATTAAAGTGTACATTAATGTGATAAAAGGAAGTGCAAGCCAAAAATATTCTTTCTTTCCTTCAAAGATCCAGTTGTAATTGCTATACAATAAACATCAATTGAACGCGAGTATTAAAGCGCATGTCGCGTACCCAATCCACAGGTAAAACAGAGCGATTCCATTCAAGTAGGACAATATTGGAAAAGAACAATAAGCATAACCTTTTATATTTGCGTAGCCAGGCTGTAAAATGTTAGTTGGCATCAAAAGCATGTCGAAAGTAGCCATAATTAACATCAACTTGTAACAGAAGTTCTGTCTCAACTTCTTCTGTGCCATCGCGAACCAGCACGGCGCGTACAGTAACTAAATTAAAGTTTTTAAACTAAATCTGATCAAAAGCGAACTTCAAAGACGACGAACATCGCAACTAGCATCCAACCGTATGCCTTGTGTTGTCTTTCTTCGATTGGAATTGAATCAACTGAGTAAAATGAACAATTGTAAAGCCTTTGATAGACATCACGACGTCTCAACAAAATATCCATTCCGGCAAGTCTTTAAGATGAACCAAACACAATAATCAGTTCCTATTTAAATAATTACTACTGTGCGCTTTATGTCCAGCCTACATATAAATTTAACCTTATTATATTGCAGGCGGTCCAATTACTTTGCCATTTTTGAATATTTAACGACTCAACTCTGCATTTTTCAACTGCAGTACTTTAATCATCGAGACCACACATATTTTTAAACGTTGTCCAAAGAGATCGAAAACAT